>VMBQ01004542.1:10073-83705 GCA_007657795.1 Dreissena rostriformis
TCATCATTATCATCATCATCATCATCGTCATCATCATCATCGTCATCATCATCATCATCATCATCATCATCATCATCATCATCATCAGCAGCAGCAGCAGCATCATCATCATCATATTACGCATCATCATCATCATCATCATCATTATCATCATCATCATCATCATCATCATCATCATCATCATCATCATCATAATCATCATCATCATCATCATCACTGTGATGGTAATAAACCTTACGTACTTGTTACATCTTTCATTGTGCCGGGATCACAACAAAGCAAGAATATATGAAAATCAGTCCTTTTGAAGTCTAGTATATCAATTTCGGAATTATTCTTTAAATCTTTCTTAAACATCGAAAGAAAAACTGGTGAAACATGTCCAAGAAACGCCTTTGAAACGTATAACTTTCCGTCTTGTTCTCTTGTAAATCTTATTGAGATTTCATCTGCCTGTTTTCCCTGTTCAAAGAAGGGATTCTCGTGATAAAAAAACCTTTTACATAAAGAGTTCAACTCCTCATCTACATCCACGGACCAAGTCGTCATTCTTACAAGTTCCGATTTGCCGTCTATGCTGTTTTTAATGAACAAAAGAAGTATGTATAAATAAAATTTAAATATTATAACTGGCTTGTGAACTATTATCGTTATCTGAATGTAACATTTGCAACCCGATACGCAGTTAAGTACAGTTAAACGCACATACCGGTAAACGAAATTAAACGCCTATCGTTTCGAATTAACAAGTAATAATTCTTGAGTTCTGCAGCTTCTGGAGATTTCACTTCTTTATATTGAAAATCTGATAAAATAAGTTTTAACATAATCTGAGTTAACGTTTGTGTATACATGTACAACTGATTTTATTAAAGTCGAAACTACATGTACTTGTAAGTAAAATATCCACAGGTTTCGCCACCCTTTACGTGTATGTTGAAAATGATAACACTTTACTTTATCTATATTTATATTGGGTATGCTCAATGATAACAGATTATTTGGAGCATTTGACAAGATCGCTATGCGGGTTTATATCCCAACATAAATAACACACACACATTCCCATACATAGTGGCAACACTAATTCAACCGCGAATTTCACATTTTAGCACGTTGTCATGTTTAAGGCAGTATTTCATACACACAGTTCAATTTATCTTAAATTGGCGTAGATTCAAACGAATGTAAATTATGTTCATTCGTTGAAATTATTATCCTCGTCTATGTTCGAACACTCATAGTATAAATTAAATATGTACATTGTATGTTATAAAAATGAAGGAATTCAGACCCGAGGCATCACCAGCCGTCGCATACATAATTAATGCAAAAAAATATTGAATTTGGTTTGTAATTAGAAACATATGGAATACAAATCCTGTCCGAAATACAGTATGCTTCATTGCATCCCAAGTTTAAAAAAATTGCATCTCCCAATGGTTTAACTTGTATCCCTCCACATTGTAAAAAAACATCAAATTCTTGGATCATGTTGCTTACTTCAAGAATATATTTTTAGAGTAAGTATACACATATTTTATAATTTATGCGTATCACTTACGGAGAAACACGGGATGAGAGATATACTTTGAAGTGAAAGTGGATTATTTTTTAATACGCACAAAAGTGCCAAAACTGTCTTAAAGGAAGCGCTCTTAGTTCTAAGGAAATCGGTACAAGGTGGTCGAAAAGCCTTTAAAATATTTTTTTTTAAATACCGGATACCAATGGCGTGATGAGCAAAATACCCATTAACATAATTAATCTTAATGTTTTGTCGAATGTGTTTACTTAAATTGAAAGCATTTGTATTCAAATTATGGGGAAAGTATGGATTGAAACTATAACGACAATAATAATGATTCGAGTGAGAATGTCTTTTTCTTTTAGTTTGAGGTCAATGTCATCAACCCATCTCCAACTTGAGATTCGCTGATGGCATTGACTTCATGGGTGGCTCAAGCAGTGAACTTCAAGATCTCACCAACAGACTCTATGAACGGGCAGGAGCATACAAATGGGAGGTCAGCACGGAGAAGTCCAAGATCATGGTGAACAGTAAGACCAACACCAGTGCAGGCATCACCATGAACGGCGAGAAGCCTTAAATACAAGCTTTAAGTACTTGGGCGCAACCATGTCCAATGATGGTACCAGTACCGCTGAGGTCCGAATACGAATTGCCATGGCGACTGCAGCCTTGGCCAGACTGAGCAGGTTGGGGACAAGAAGTTCCATCAGCTTCCCCACCAAGTACAGGCTCTACAAGTCGCTCGAAGTCTCCATCCTACTCTTCGGCTGCGAGACCTGGACGCTTCACGCGGAGTGCAGGCTACAGACATTTGAACATAAATGTCTCCGAAAACTGCTCCGCATCTCCTACACGGAGCACAAGACCAACGAGTACGTCCGGAACACGACTGCAACACTTTTTGGTCCACAACCGTCCCTACTGGTTACCGTCAAATGACGAAAGCTGGCTTGGTTTGGACACGTCACCAGGCACGACTCTATGTGCAAGACTGTTCTCCAGAGCACGCTAGAGGGAGGTAGACGTCGAGGTCGTCAGAGAAAAAACTGGATGGAAAATGTAAAAGAGTGAACAAGGGTCCCATGGATGCATTACTCTCAGCAGCACACAACAGACTGTATCGTCGTTCATATTCCTCCTTACGACCAAACCGGTCAAGGGATTGATGATGATGATGATGGTGATGACGAAAAAAGGTTATTTATATAGTAACCACAATACTGATGATGAAAACCATAACATGGCTATGGTGATGATGACGATAATAATGATGCAGATGGTGGTGGTAGTGTAATTACGATGATAATTATGATGTTGTGTGCTTGTTATAATATGATGATTATAACGATGATGATGCTGATACTCATGATGCTGCTACGTCTTCCACTGATATTGCTGTAACTGATGATGCTGATGCTATTGTAGTTGATGATTACATTGATGAAAGTAATGAAAGAAATGTATATAATGACATTGAGGAAGGTGATGAAATATATTATGATCATTAAATTGATCATATTCTGATGATTATTATGATTATACAATTGCTGACAGTGAGGAAAGTAATGATTGACGATGATGATGATGGTGGTGGTTGGCGTGAAGGTGGTGGTGTCGTTCGTGTTGGTGATTATGATGATGGTTGTGGTATTGGTGGTGGTTGTGGTGGTGGTGATGATGATGATAATAATGATGATGATGATGTATATGATGATGATGATGATGGTGGTAATGATGATGGTGATGATGGTGGTGGTGATGATGATGACGATGATGATGACGATGATGATGATCATAATGATGATGATGATGATGATGAGCATGATAATGATCATGATGATGAGCACGATGATGATGATGATGTCCTCAATAGAAGCAATGTCTGTGATGTTTTATTATAATTTATGATTTCTATACAGCTGCTTCAAACGAAGTTTTTTTAATTAAATAAACCGTTTAAAGTTTAGGATCAAACTTTTACCATACTTGATCTGAAACCAATAAGGTTTGGGATACTTAACGGATTAAATCCAAGTCAATGACATTTCAACATGAATGAACTGATTTGAAAATTAATATTTAGTTACAAACAATTATTTAAAAGGGAAGGTAAACCGTTATCTAAAGGAAAATATATTTATTACAAGAGAACATACTTTATTGCAAATAGTAAGCCTTACAGTTTCTCGTGTTAAACATATCGATTCTAGAAAATATTTAACGAAATAAAGTTATCCGTCAAAAAGTGATCATCATGTGGTTTGATTCAACGACATGGATTTGAATCGAGCTATGTCAACAAAGAATGTATAAACTTGAGTAGGTATTGGAGATTTACTTTAATATATCGCACTATGATCTTGTAAAAGGTTTTTGGTGGAAATTAGGTTTACAAAACACGGAAGGCCTATTGGAAGACGTTATACAAGACAGCCATGATGGACCTTAAGCGCTCACCTGAGTTCACGGACACCAATTGTTGAAGACTTGACCTGGTAGAAGGTACCAACTTAGTAAGAGAGCCATAGAATAGACCTTAATGCAAATTATATGTCCATAGAGCACAGGTGCTCCCACCTTCCACTTTTGTCTCAAAACTCCGCTTATCTCAAACATAAGCAGTTTATATCCACATTTGACTTTGACCTTTAAGAGTGATCTCGACCTTCGAGTTAACGAGACAGGTAATACACGCGGCACTCAGTCTCCTTATCGTAGTCATTTGTGGTAATTTGTCTTGAAATTGAATGATGAATAAAACAAAATTACAGCTTGGGCTTGCTGTTTTATAGCCAATTGTGAACTTCTGTGAGTGTCCCTGACGTTTGAGACAGGGAAACATGTTAACACATACAAATCCCATGTCCTTATGATTGTCATTAGTGGTTGGTCTTCAATGTAGGGAGACGAGATTAACACAAGACTCATCTTATCATGTGTGCTAAGTCATTTTAATATAAATCAATATTTAGCAAAGTTATTGATCAGACAAGAATGTTTGAAGCTGCGTTATGGTTTAATTTTACTTTTAACCCATAAGTGCGACCTTGACCTTTTATTTATGGAGACAGTTGTTAAACACAATATGTTGACTTCTTATGGTTGTAATTTGTGTTATCTCAAAATATTATCATCCTATACCAAGTTACAGTGCGAACAAGCTATTGTATTTCTAATTTGATCTTTGACACTGAAATGTGACCTTTACATGTGAGGGAGTAAAGTTTTACATGCGACCTTTTGTCTTATGATTGATTGCATTTGTACAAAGTTATTGAAAATCCATCAATATATGCACAGTTATGGCGAAAGCAGGAATTGTCAAGGTGCTTTAAGGCAAAATTTGACATTTTACCTCTACGCGTGACCTTTACATTTCAGGTAGAGAGACGGTTCTTACGCGCGAACTGTCGTATAATGATGGTTAACATTTGCTGCAAGATATAAAAAATACCTCAATATATGACAAAGATATGGTTGAGACAACAATTGTCAATCTGTTTTATGGTTAAAATTGACATTAAACCATTAAGTGTGGCCCTGACCTTTAAGAAAGGGAGACGGGTGAAACACGCAACGCGTCAATCAAGGGAAGTGGCCAAAGTGAACGTTGAAGGCTTGTTGAGCCGCTGTACTCAGGTTATCAATTTTTAGATGGTTGATCAGATTATAGTATCATTCTCATTAAACGAAACAGACATCAAAAGCTTATTAACATTTATATGTACACAAATATCACACACAAACAGCATTTTTTTTAAACAACCACACAAGATCAGCATAATTTATCTTAAATAAGTTAAATAAGTTAATTGTTTTATTATATATTTATAACCACATAAATCATTCTCCATCAAAACCACATACCCTATCATGCACAATAACTTTAAACCAGATACACTCATTCTCAATCAATCAACATATCACGTAAAGCTAAAAAACAAAACAACAGAAGATGAAGCACTGATTATAAGCTGTAAATCCACATTCAACATTGTCCTCTTTGAGATCTCCCCCAGTATGCGTATACGTCAGTTTAAACGAGGATGTATGGTGCACAAAACAGAATGGGAACTAAGATGTATCGTATTGGATCTCGTATTTAATCGGCTTGAAGTTTCAATACTTAAGAATAGAAAATCGGCTTAATGCTTTAATTGTTTGCTATATTTATACATGTGTTCTGGTTTAATGCAATAGCTGTAACAAAATCTTAATTATAAACAGTTTGCATAATTCTAAATCTGAAATTTAACAAACAAATCCCATACTTGCATTCGTCGTCAATTACATTTAATAAACGCATTACAAACCATATTCGTTTAGTTTATGTATATGTAAATGTATACCAGATTTTAATAAATAATCTCTTTAGGATACTTTCACTTGTGCAAGCTGAGATTTCGCCATTTTTATTAAAGTATGTTACTCCTTCAAAAAAAAAAAACAACAACAACCAAAAACACATTATTAGAGGAACTTTTTTTATCATAAGCATTCAGCTGAAAATGTTATGGTAATCTGTAAATGCATATGTAAAAGATGTTAAGATGTTCTTCCGATCTCAACCGCCATTAAACACTCAACAATGGTTGTTTTTTCATTTGCCAGCTACACAATTGTCTTCCTTAAACTTCAGTCCCTCCTTTACGATTCTGAATCGAGTTTCTTCTGGAAGATTCTTAAATAATGAACAACAATCCTTTTGACGCTCCTTTAAAGTCTGTTGTCCTTTTGCTGTCATATTACCCCATTTAGGGATTATCCCTCTAAAGTAGTTGTCAAAATTGTCTCGCAAATAAATACTCGAACCGAACTGAGAGACTCGTTCGATTGCGTTATCCGTAATCTCAGAAAAGTTTAAATGATTTGCCATCTGTAGTATTTGAAGACATATCTTCACCTTCGCAAAATGGTTTTCGTGAAAGGCAGCAGCTGTGCTGCGGTAACTTTCTGTTGACGTATCATCCATGATTTGCTTGCATCGTGTAACGAGTGGTTTGACGTCGTATTTTTCTGCTATACGGACCACTTGCAAAGCATTGTTTACTGAAAATAAAAAAAGATTTGATACATATCTCCAATTCACTGAATATTATGGAATATTTGCTTATAATAATCATATATCCCGTTTCTGTTTTGTTCCTGTTGTCACGGTTTTCCCATCTTAAATTTTCATTTAAAGTTGTATAAGACTTGTATAATTTCATGAAAAAATATACTATGAACTCATTCAACCATGATATGAATATATTGATATCTAATTGTGCAAACTAAAATTTTTATTTCGGAACGAAATATCAAAATGGCTTCCATTAAAATATGTCTACTGTGTTAAAAAAGAGCACGCATATATATAAACTCAAATGCGAAAACGTTCCGAACATAGTCATCAATTATGTTTGTCAAATTGTTTTTTTTCGCCGTTTTCAATTGTAGTTCAATCACATCTGTCATATCAGTTACCAAACCTGACTTTTCATGGGATAGCTGGTTTTCCAGTACAAAAGCACAATCTTATGTCAGTACCTGACCACTTCCTAACTTGAATAAGAGATAGGGAGAATTGCCTTACACATAGATTGATGACCAGTTTTCACGAAAGGATAGGATCGAACCCGCTCAGATTTGTAGTTTAGTGCTCTACCAACTGAAACAGCCGGTCCGGTTTGTGATCAATGAGTAGTTCGCGATGTTTATTTAACAGTATATTAGTAGATCATATTATCGTCTATACATGCAAGAACCAATATCCAGTGTTAAATACCCCGTGTGGGATTTCAGACATTACCTTCACTAGGCTTTAGCTTTCGGTAATTACTCAAATTGATTGAAAACTCGCAATGTTGGGAAAAAAAATATACATTTAAGGATCATTTAAATTGTGCTCGATGATATTTCACCGTTTTTATGTGAGTATGTAGCTCATTCAATAATTTAAATATCTTTTATAGAAAAAGTTTGTTCAAATTCGAAATGTAGTGTCAAGATACGTTTACATGGATAACGTTTTTACTAGAATTACTTGTTTAGTTTAATAACATTAGTGACATGTTAACCGTTTTGCAGTCTTTACACTTCTCACTATGAAATATGTGGAGGTTTATGATCTGGTCAAACACATACAACATACTATTCATGTGTTATTAGATAATTTTTGAAATTCATAACATTTAAATCCAAATGTGTTAAGTTAAAGTAAAATGGCTGACTTAACGGTGGCATTATCTCTGCAAGGACTGCTCTTGGCCATATGTTCTTGATACACCTTGAGTTTTAAAATGCATGTGCATATATAGTCTCTGAATTAATTCCCACAGTTTATAAATATAACCATGGGTATGTCTTACTTAATGTTCAGCTGTTTCAGCGTCCTTGGGTAGCAGCATAGCAAGAACTCCAGACAATCCTTCATGTCTAAACGGTTACTCACAGCTTCCACGAAATTCCCTTGAAACATAGGCTTGAATACTGGCGAAACGTGTGCTAAAATGCCTTTGATACGTACAGTTTCCCGTCGCTTTTAAACGTTATGGTAACCTCGTCTTCAGATTCTCCGGATTGTTCAAACGGTTTTTGTTCGACAACAACAGCTTCATCAACATTCTCTATTGTGGTTTCAGACATGATACGGCTCTTGTTATTAAACTCAACTAAATACAAAAAAGTTGAACGATATGCTTAACAAAGTGAATGTGATACCTTATTCAATGGAGTGAAGGGGTCGTATTTCAACGGTTACTATATCCAAACAAATTTACATGGCTAGTTTTAAGGGACATGTTCGCAGAGTGGAAACATGATAACTTCTGATTTCAAAAAGGAACTTTTCATTTATTATATTCGATCAAGCGTAATAATAATACTGAATTAGAACTATATTAAACATCGTTTCGTCTATGGATAATCATTCATCGAAATATCTACCTTTGTAGAGCGTTTGAAACACTATTCCTTCGGATATCTGGAAATTTATAAATACGTGTACTAGCAATATAGCATAACAGATATTCGGTTAAGTTCTACAGCCTGAAAAGCTGGTGACCTGTTAGACTTTGGCTCCGGGTTCGAATTTCGGCGAAGGTAAGCAAAACTAACTTATCTTTTTTATACAATAATAAAAAAAAATCCAGAAATTATACATTTGTTAGTTAATACATTTAATAGAAGTTTGAAAAATCAGAAAAATCTGTGAACCGGCCCCTTTAATAATTAAGTTATAGTAAACTTGATAATCTACCAACTTACCAAGCGGCTCCGTCGACTGAAGCCGAGCATTGCTCAAACAAGGAGTTGGTTTTCGATCGTTTATTGTTCGCAATCGAAAACGGTAACACAATACGTCCTCTGTGCAACCTAGTATTAAGAAGACAATACAATTTGTGTCATTCGAGTACGTTATCGATTATCATAGCGGCTTGTTAAAAGGGGCATATCGACGTTTAACACAGTAAAATATTTCAAAAATAAGATTATCTGTTTAAATATATTTATTGAATGATCGATTAACACCTATGTCTTATTATTATAAACTCTATATATTCATTATTGTTATTATAAAAAAGTCTCTGGGAAAATCAATAGTAATAGTAAAATTAGTATGTATATAATTTGTGTATTAATTTGAAAAACAATATGTTATTAAATGTATTTTCAAAAAGAGTTATAATATTTGGAATTAACTTAAATGATAATGATAGCAATATGAAAGGTTCAATTTAAAAAAAAATCTGCCTCCGCCGGGATTCAAACACCGAACCATTCAGGTATTAGAACACTTTGTTTGTGATAAGGCCATTCTCGAAATTATGGATGAAAATCTATTTTGATTGATGATAGTTCATGTACGAAACGATATTTAAATAGTGTTCTTGGCCATGAGAGTTATTTTGCTTGTTTATATATAATGCACTACTTTTTTGAAAACAGTCTTCGTTGCGATGTTTGATTGTCTGCATACTCTCTCTCTCTCTCTCTCTCTCTCTCTCTCTCTCTCTCTCTTTCTCTCTCTCTCTCNAAAAAAATGGCACGCAAATTGTTTTGCTGATGTCATGATTTGGGACGTCATCATCAAATTCTAAATTTGCACTTTTACTAAACAGAAACAACAATGAGAAGATATTTTCACGACTGTCTGTTTCTCAATCGTGGTAAAACAATAACGACACTGTAATTTAATGACTCGAAAAGTACATATGATATAATGATCAACACTCATATTACATACATATTGAACGTGATGAAGACCTGTTCATTTCTCACGAGGTCAAACGTAAGGTAATTGTCAAAATTAAACTATAATTGCATTAAATACTTCAATAACTCGAACAGTATAGTGAAAATTATTCTAATAATATTCACAGGTGAAGAACAATGTAAAGTCCATGCGCAACATATTTCACCCTGTAGTATAAAACGTCTGGTGAATGTTTAAAACACAAATACTGCTTTAAAAAAAAAGCCATTGGATTCAAGTATGAAATAGTAATAATACTATGAAGGCAATTCACGTTCTTTAATTGAACAGGATCTTCGCCGGTTGGGGAAACTAACATTGTTTGCAATACTGGCAAGCACGTGTTCTTATTGTTTCTATCTATTAAATGATTGCATATCTTTTTTATATATTCAATAGAGTTTGATTTAAACATTATAAAATAAATATATATAGAGTATAAAACACAGTTAATTTATTGTGCCAACAGACAACACATATTTGTGTCTACATATGTGTGTGTCAAATGATTTCAAAGCCATTAGTCATTAGTCCCGCTGCTTTCTGATAATCTCTGGAAGAACAAGTGTTATTGTTAGTAACGACTGCCCCGAAAGTATTGTTTAGAAAAGATCTTGACCTTCATAGTTGGATAAAACGGACACAATGTATCAATTTATAGATTGTTTTTTTTAAATCTCAATGTTCCGCGGAAAAAAAGTAAAGGGCAATATCTTCTAATATACTCTATAAACAGTATGGTCCTTGTACCCAGCACTTTCACTCTCACGGTCCTATATCAACAAATGAAGTTTTATTTTAATCCCTTCAAACATTATTTATCTTTTGCACATGGACAATAGAAAAAGCAATAACGCGGTAAATACGGAAGAGAGGTATCCTACCGAAACCCAAATTCGACGACACCTAAATGCGACGATATTTTGTTTTTACCGCGTCATCGGAATTCACGCGAGATTTAAAAGGTGAAGTTCGTTTATGTTTATCACACGGTCTACTTCCGCTTTATGCTCCCGATGATTTCCAAAAATAATGGGGATTAGACAGGTAATTCTTATATTTTTCAACGAATTCGCTCTGATAATTACTTTTCTTCATATCTGACTAATAATGCCTACACATGTACCCGTTTCGTGGTACACTGCATCGTCTGCCATTGATAGTAAATATAGTAAAAATCGCGTGATATGACGTCACTCGCTCAACACTTGAAAAAAATAACGGAAGCACATAATTGAGTAATTAATTTAGATAACCAAGCACATAATTGGCAATTAAGGGCATTTTGGTTATCAGTTTTTTGTGTGTGTTTTTTCCAGAAAACTGATACAAAAAGATGCCCATATTGAAGTTGCTATGACCAGGCAGATTTAAAATTGGCTTATGATTCAGTGATGATAAATCACATGTCTGTGCAGAGAGCTGTCACTACTTATGGTGTACCTGTTTCTACACTAAAAGATAGGGTCCATGGTAACATCCAACTAGAAAATGTGCAGTCAGGCCTCACCCAGTTGTTCTCAAAAGATAAAGAAACCATGATGGCCCGGCATTTCAATTCCATGGCAGAAGTCGGGTATGGATATTCACGAACAGAAGCTATTCACCTGGCATCTGACTATGCGGTCCACCTTGGCCTCAGAGATAAAGATCACCCTCTCACACTCAGATGGCTATACAACTTCCTGAGCAGATTTTCCTGAATTGTCCGTCAATAAGCCTCGCAGTCTTGAGTCTTCCGTGCAAGATGTGTCACCAGAGGTGCAATTTCAAATTACTTCACGGAGCTTAATAAGATCCTGAGTGAAAATGATTTGCTGAGTCGGCCGGAAGCAATTTTCAATATTAATAAATCAGTCGACCACNTCCCCAGTGCTTGTCCTCTATGATGGTCATAAAAGCCACATATCACTGCCACTGATTCAATGGGCCAAAGAAAACCAAATAATCCTGTTTGTCTTATCTCCACATTGCAGCCACCTGCTCCAGCCAGTAGGCATTAGTTGTTTTGACCCATTTTAAGTTTCCTGGAACTAAACATGCCATGGCTACACGCGAGAATCTGGTTGAAGAGTTATTTACCGGTATGATGTGTGTATATTGGCTTGCAAGGTATATTCAAACACTCTGACACCATACAATGTTCAAGCAGCCTTCAAGAAGAGTGGAGTATATCCTCTGAACCCGGATGTTGTGTCAGATCTTGACATTGCCCAATCATTGGGCTTTCCAGCTGCCAATGAAAGTGACAACAGCAAAACCAAACAGCCTGAAACCAAAGTGGTAAACACTTACACGGATGCAGCAAACACATTCCTATCCAACAGAGGTGGAATCGTTTTGGAAAATGTTAAGGTTGCTAAAACTCGAAACACCCTCAGCAAATTTGTAGGAGGCAATGCGATCACTTATGAGGATGTAATAACAAAAATACAAAATCACGTTCACTCACAGTTCACATCTATGAAGAGAAAATGTATTCCTCCATTAAAAGACCACCAAACGCACCAGAAAGAAACCTCTTAAATGAATGACACAAACGGTAAACAGCCACAAGCTCAACACAAAAAAATGAAGACAGTCACTGCCATGGATTCAGATGATGACATTAAATCTGAAGAAGAAAAGTGTTGTGTTTGTGGAAAATTCTACCCTGAAAAGTCAGATTATGGCCACATAAAGATAGTTCAGCGGGGACAATGTGACACTTGCAACAAGTGATTCCACTTGACATTCTGCACAAGAGTGAAAGTACTCAGACGTGGTGATAGTTTTCTCTGTCCCACATGTTGCGAATCAGAAGAGTGATCAATAACTATTAAACACCTACCTGTAAATAAGTTCAATTTAGTTCAAGTTATCAACTTTTGACTCTTACTGTTCATGTTATTGAAAATAGCTGTATAGCCCACCATATATTGACCTCTATGATGAAGAGAACATCCACCAATCAAAATCGACGAATTTAGGTGACCTTTTATTCACACTGGAAGCGAGTCATATGCCGCCATTGTTGTTGTCCAGTTACGATAAAATGGTTGTTCATCGACTTGGAATCAATCCAAGGTAATACAACTAAGTTCATAGTTAATGGCTGTGTGATTTAACAGTTCAATGCACTGGGGGCTGACGACGTCAAAGCGTAGTCCGTTTCTCTACGACGTCGGGTATATGTTTCACTACGAATTTATGAGGTTAAACATGAGATATACCGCTGATTTATCAAAACTTCGTTGAGTAACCTATACATTATTTGTAGTTCGTTGCACAACCGATACATACTCTGTGCAAAACCTATACATAAAGCGACTTGTAATTTCCTTCCAAACAAAGCATTTGAATGATTAAAATATATGTTCGTAACCTGTTTTGTACTTTAAAATGTTCAATGTACAGTATATCAAAGTAACATGTCGTTTCATTTAAGTTAAGTTACTGTAATTGGCTATTTTAACAGAATGACCGCCTTATGCATTACTTCAAATCAATATATTTCGATTTAAGCTCAAAATCAATGTAACTGTTGCAACTACGTGCATTTGTAATTAGTTTGTTATTGAAAATGAGTATCTACCATTACTGGATGTTCCGTTCTCCAATCCATAAATACCAGAAAAGATGAAATTCACCTGATTAAGTAGTGTATTGACACAATGTTTCGTAGCAAAACATATACCCGACATCGAAGAGAAACGGACTACGCTTTGACGTCGTCAGCCCCCAGTGTGTTTCTTTCATTTATTTGTTATTTCTGTGTGTATCTGTTACATCGTCGAATTTAGGTTACACCGGGATATCTGTTTGTCCTCGGCCTTTTCTCTTTCTCGCCATTTATCACCATAAAAATGTTCATTTGAGTACATTCAATGCCTACAGAGGTATGCTCTACACAAAAAACTGAATATACAAAAAAGCAAATGTCTATAACTTCAAATATACTAATAGGAGAGATATTGTTCTTGCACTCTGTAATATCTCTAAATGCCTCTTTCTCAAGGTGAACATTTTATTTACATATCTTAAATACTAAATGAGTTATAGCTCGCACATTAAAATTGCCCTAAGGGCAATTACTGTTAATCCTGAGGAAAGAGTGAAGATTCTTGTAATTTGCAATTCCCCTTTAAGGCATCTATCAATATATGAAATTTTAAATACCTTTAATGCTTCTGACATTTGCCCCTAAACTTGAAAAAGGGTGAACACATATCTGTATGTCGTCTGTATGTTGTCTTACATGCAAATCCTGCAGCCAAACTAGTGCCAATGTTTTCGACTGATTGGGCAACTTATGATCTCTATACGTCGTGTCCAGTTTATTCGTCCTGGAGAGGCCTAATCATGATTACTTTTTGAAGTGACAACTCTTCACAGAGATAACAGTAACGAATGATAAGTCTAGAGCAATTGGCTTATGCTACGGGATGTCTCCGACCGTGGAAGACTCATCGAAAGCATACTACAAAGCAGACTGTAAGGTTTGCTCCAGGAAAACAACAACAACCAACTGTCTCATTAAAACAATCATGAAAGATGGATATGTATCACTCAATGCCTGTGTATCTCTAACCATCCATATAATGTTAGTGACTTAGGAGAGCAATCATGTATAATCAACTGTGTGTGCACAATAGTCATTGCTTATGAAAACTGATGGTAAGAAAACGAGTTTGTTGAAACAATAGTTCGCTTTAGAATGTCGGACCCACACTTACGAGCGGATATGCCAAAATAGGTGTTAGGATATAGAACACTTTTTATAAATACACTGACAACCATTTTAATTGAAAACTGAAAAATAAAATGCACAAAAGAACAACCAACTGGCATCCAACAATTATACAAAATGACAAGCTAATGCTATTCTACCAGAATAAGTTCGGTCAAAAATGAAGCCATGATTCAGAATTCGTTTTTAACTTTGTTTGAAACTTAATTTAAACAATATCTAGGTAAATTTTAAATTTGAGTCAAGTTAGGTCAAAATGTATGTCTATATAAAACAAGTCGTATGTCGTGTTAGAATTAAAAAATAGTTTATCTGAATAGGGTCGGGGTGGGGGTTACATGATCTGAACTCTTTCTCCCTCCTGAAAATTGACTTGTTAAAAAAAAATCGGCAAATATCATTAAACGAATTGAGTTACACAAATGTAATATTTCGAACTGTTTTACATAATTATACTAACACGAAAATGATGGAGATAGTTTAAGACGTATGTTGGCCTCACACATTTTTGCTAAATTATCGATGTTAAAGCGTCACAATCGCTTTAGTATTTTCTTAATTTTTATTGATGATTATCCATAAACGAATGGATATTTATGGTTTGGAGTCATATTGATTGTTAAATTATATTAAAAACATTATGTTTTGAATCTATAACATTAATTTGAAAACTGTTCACAATTCCCTTGAAATATTCTTGGCATAGTTTTGCAAAACAACTGATTGGGCTGTTTAGCACTAAACGCTTGGTCCCATAGATCGATTTTCCGTATATTCACAGGTTCGCGCAGATCAGACCATTCAACACAAAATATACAACACAACGCCATCTATGCATGCTTTTTTACACCGTGAATTCGCAATGCCGAATCATCATTGTTTAAAAGCGGCAAGGGGACAATAAAATCTCATCTGACTTATAAAAAAACACTAGCGGAGACCGCTTGCTACAGAGGAATCAATTTGTTTACCAACATTCAATTACTTTTAAAAGTCGACAAGAATCATTAAGGTATAGACCTAAAAATAACAGGCGTTCATATTATTTCTATAGCAAAAGATTAGCGGTAGTCATTAAAGTTCTCGACACACCCGGGTCATTTACGCATCATAAAGGTTAATATTTTTCTTAGTACCAACCATGGTAGCGCAGTTGCTGTTTCTAAAACGTGGTTACTTATTCTAACACGTGGTCTACGGTCATGTCTTCGTATGTCTCTTTTTGTGAATGCAATCTCTGATTGATTTGTCTTCATGGATTTTTATTAGCTTGCATAACCTTTTCTGACTAGGAATTATACACCACATCGAGTTAACACTCATCAATTCCAAACTTTAATTTGTTATCGTTGTTCAGTATTGTGCAAAATGCTTCGCTGAACCGTACTAGCGAACTGGCGTACCAGTGCAGCGTTAATTCTGGCTCGAACTTGAAACATTAAGAAAAAACGGCAGTTATGCGATTCTTATATTTTCCCGATTATTATAATTCTACATAAGAAAAAAGTATTATTTAAAATGTATTTATTTTGGCCATTAACACAAGACCGTTGCACAGAGACATGGAACGCATGTTAATTGTATGCATAGTAAAATATTACAGTTTGGGAGTTTTCTTGTGCACAGTGTAACCCTCTATATAAACTCATTTGTTTATTATTCTATATGAACGGTTTTTCTGTGCGTTCATTTATTTACATCTGATTAATGAAGACCCAGATGATGACTAATTTCTATCTGTGTTACAATACATTCGTGTTTTATATTTTCTATCAGAATATATTTTACACATGTGGATACTCTTATTACACATATCTCATGTCAAATAAATCTAAAATACAATACAGACAAACACAGATTGCGGAAGTAATTAGTAGTTTCATTTATAACTATCAACAATATATATGACATATATGACAAATCGAATCATTAAGTTCATAAAAGTGCTTTTCATACCCGTGAAACCTTTCAAAATAGGCACTATTAAAAACCAACAAATGACAAGAATATAAAGCATTTTAAAATTATTTGTGTTTGGTGTCAATTTTGTTTTTGCAAATTATTATTTTCATACATTAAGCTAATATGTTTATCAAATCGGTGTTAAAACAAAACAATAACAAGAATATAAGCATTTTTAAATTAATTGGGTTTTGTTTTCATTTTTTTTTTTTTTTTTTTTTGGTTTTNTTTGCAAATTAGTATTTTCATAAATTACGCTGATATGTTTTTTAAATCGGTGTTTTGCACGAACGATACTGTTGATTTTCTATGATGATTATATATCAACATATAATTATCATCCAATATAATGTGAAAGCAAAGTTATCATATAAAACAACAAATAAAACCTAGAATGGCTTGTTATCTTCAACGCACTAAAGAAACAATTAGTCTTCTTGGATGCTATTGACCAATACATCCGGTGACTAAATAACTGAAACAGTTAAAAGTAATTCACATGCACTCGATTATCAACATTTGCGTGGTATCTCTGATTATAGTTTGATTACAATGTGTTGATGCTCACGCGTCCTTTTATCCTAATGCATTGCTTGCATGTATATCATATATGATTGAAAAAATGTCTTCTTCTTCCAAACGTTGGTTCATACAGGTTATTTGCTGACTTTATCTATCAAACTCAGTCGTTGGTATACAATACTGTCGCGAACTTCTAAAGGCAGATTTTGAAATAGCGTGTAACACTCTGTTGTTCCGTATGTCATTTGTGTGGTGTAAATGGCAGAACAAAACTTTAAGATATGTGCAATTGCTTCATTCTTTAGTTCGAGAAATTCTAAATCAATTGACATTTGGAGGATTTGTAGACACGTTTTCATTTTCAGTATTGGCAAATACACAGCCAAGATATCTTTAGAGCATTCCTTTAACCAACTGCTCATGGCTTGTTTGCACTTTTCGACCATAGGCTTTACGTCGTATTTGACTGCAATGACGACGATACGCAAAACATTGTCGTCTGAAAAAAAAAGTAAAAATGCAAGTGTAAAATATAGCATGTAATATGCATGTCTTTGTAGGATTACACGAACTATTAGAAGAGGCAGGTTTTTTGGCATTTTTGTGTATATTAGGTTTTTGAAAATATTCAACTTGAAAATGATAAAACTAGATTCATTTCCAATTATATTAATTTTATCATGAAACAAGTTTTGAAGTGGATGCCCAAAAATTAGACACTCATTTAAAATATAAAATAACATTTAAATTAAAACGCATGAGAGAAAACATGAGAAACAATTGGTCCTTTTTTGCAAGTTACCACTTGAAAAACAGCCTCACACGGTATAAAAGAACTAGCCGCAGCACAAACATTTGCGTTTAGAAATATGGCCAAGCTATAAACGATATTAAACAATTTAGTACGATGCTTCTACGGAAATTTGTAAAACAAACTTAGTGTAAGAAAGATCGTAAATATGTTTAGTCTACTTAAAAATAGCTCTGCTGTTTACAGCCTCTGGACTGAAATATGACAACACTGAAGACACATACGGCGATACGTTCTACTGCATCTACACAGAACAAATCAAAGTGTTGTAGTATTTAATATAGCAAACCATGAAACTCCAGAAATCATATCAGGAGAGAAAGTCTTGTTTTATCCACTACTCATCTTGTCTACAGAAATTTATCAAACAAGCTAGCCTTATTTATGTTTGCGTCTTAACATTTATTTTTAGAGAGTCAAGGTTTAGAATTGCCAAAAATGTGGCTTTAAATAGTTATATAAATGATTTGAAAAACCACCAACTCTTACTTGTTATATTTTTCATCGTCCCAGGATTAAGGCAAAGCAAGAATTCCAGAAAGTCTTCTCTGCTTATGCCTTTGATATCCAATTCCGATGTTTGGGCTTCTTTTAATTCACGTTCGTCGCACATCGTTTGGAAAACCAGTGAAACATGTTTTAGTAACGTTTTAGAAACGTACAGATTTTTGTCGCAATTCTCAAATCTTATTGTAATTTCATCGGCGTGTTCTCCAGGCCGCTCGAAAGGTGCCTTAACTTCAGACATGGTGAGTGGATTGCCCAACGCGAAATTGTCACAACTTACATTCACTATCAGTTGAACATTCATGTTACCACTATCAAAGTCCACGCTGATAAAATATTTATCTTAAATGAATCCGACATGTATTTAAACAGACCAAATATTTAATATAATTATGTTTATAGTACAGTATTCAGAACAAGTATACATCATCCAGAAAAAATATAGCGGTACACTTAGGGCTTATTCTGGAAATAATAAATGTAAGAAGCGACCATGCATTTCGCCATGGACTGCAATCATTACAGAGAATTGAATTGTTTCATTCGGACAAAACCTTCACAAAAGTTTAAAACAAAAAAAGTATAAATTTGTATTTAAAGAATGGACGAGGTATCCAGCAGAACATTACACGATGCTTTATGACTCTTCACATATGTTTGCTGACTGTTGAAATATGCACGTCGACGGTTGTATTTTTAATGTCGAATGTTCTATAATGTTTAACAATTACTACGAGTGAATTTACAGTTTTTTTTTCCAGAATGATTGATAACTTTTACAACATGATTGGGCTGTGTGTGTATTAGACCTAATTTATAATTACATACATGTCATTTGTAGCTGAAAGGATTCCTGCTTTCTTATTAAATTGCCAAAAGTTTCACTGATACGCTTTTTGTGTGTACATGTGCAAGTAGAACGCAATACACGAAACGTACTAATAACGAAATATAAGCTGGTCACTAAGCAACATAAATCAGCGGGCTGATAGTATACAATCTGCATATAGCCTACCACAATTACGTATGTTTACTGTGTAACGTTATTACATTTTAGTAATGTTACAACTTTAACAAAAACGATCTTACCAGCTTAGTCTTACGACTGTATGGTAATAGAGTCGATGGAAGTTGTTTGGAATATTCACGTATTGTTTGTTACTCTACCGGTTCTTAGTCACTCAGTATAGTCTTCTATATTAATTCTACGCCAACATACTAGTATTTTATATATTTTGATGGCTGGACGTCTTATTGAGCGAAAATATTAATGTCAAGAAAGAAATGTGCAATTAATATGTCAGTTGTTTGTTCAAAAACTTTAAAGAAGGGGCGCTTACCTGAATGCAAGGTATAAGAATTGTCTAAGATTTAGCCTGTTGACCTAGTCCTTACTTCATGTGACAAAGTTTTAAACGTGGCCCAGATATATTCCAAATAAACGTACAGAATACGTTCCATCTTTATAATGTCACGAATTATGCATTAAGATTATGTATACGTTTTTTTTTAAAGAGTTCATCTGGTGACCTAGTTCTCGAACCCATCTGATCCAAAATGTGAACATTGCCTAGATATTGGCAAGATTAGTAGTCTGACCATTTTTCAACAAGATTGAATCATAGGTGTTGATTATAGAGTGGTAAGTAGTTTTGTTCTAGGATTTTAACTGGTGACCTTGTTTTTACACCACTTGACGCAGATTGAAACTTGGCCTATATATTGTAACGATAAACATTTTTACCAATTTTCATCAAGAATACAATATTAATGTGGATTCTCGAGTAGTAACACTTCTGTCCAGGATTTGACCTAGTTGACTTTTATTTTTTACCCCACATGATCTGACCTAAATTTTGTATAGAACACATTCTGACCGATAATCAAGCTCGAGTTATAAATGTGGCGTGAAGAGTGATTACAAGGTGTTAAGATTTGTTAAGGTGACCCGGCTTTGTCTAGCTAACTTAACCCAGAATCGAACTCGGTTAAGATGTGTGCTTAATAAACAGTCTGACAAAGTATCAGCAAGACTTAATAATAAAGGTAGTTAGTTAGTAAAGTCAAGTCAAACTTTATTCACTTATTTTCCTGACACATGAACAGCAATCACCGTATAGACGAAACGAATAGATCTACATATTTTGTGAACACCCTGTGACGATACAGACTATAGTAACGTTAACCCCTTACACCCTGTGAAGATACAGGCTATAGATACGTTAACCCTAACACCCTGTGAAGATACAGACGCGCAGTCACTACGTAATTTAACTTCATAGTGGAAACACATGTTTTGTTGTCTATAACGTTTAGCGTAAACTTAATTGAATAACAATACGAATTAATAATTAAGTATATACAAACAAGTGTATCGTATACAATAGTTTAAGATGGTAACCATTACACTGATAACAGCATCTTTGACATCTGTCCTATCTTGACAGACATACGATATTGCGTAATTGAGCTCGTCTAAGCAATCCATGGGTTTAAAAAAAGTTTAACTGAAACAACAGAAGCTCGCCAAAGTATTCAACCATTTCGAGTTTGTAACACATTTTATTTTTTATCGATTTCAAGCGATGATTACTCATAAATGAACAAGTATTTTCCAAATGCATCTTTAGTCAGTATTATTTCTTCTCTCTATAGACATTTCCCGGATTTGCAATATCCAAATTCAATTCGGTACCTGCTAATGTAAAATGATTAATTTCCATTCATCAAATATCAATAACAAAACCATGTGGTCGTTTTAAAATAAAAAATAAAACTAACGTGGGCTTTTGTTTAAAACATTTAAGCCGTTAAACTCGTGATTTCCACAAACGATGGTTGCCTTATGTTGCAAGTTAATTTTAATATGATTGACACGTGAGGAGGCGTCGATTGTGAACACTTCTTTTATTTTTCATTCTGTGACAAAAAATGGAAAAAAATAGATTCAACAATCTGTGAACAAGTCCCTGTTATACTGAATTCTGGAGAAAAAATACTGATTCCCGGCGCACAAGAATATCTTTCAATACACGATTATCGAGTTATCGTTGTTTATCGGCCAACTTAGTTTGGAGTTTATAGTTCGGTCAGCCGTTTCTTTGAAATACGTTGAATACTTATATTTGTGTACAAAACTGAAACGTAGAAGTGTATGTATTTTTTTGTTTTACTTGCACAGTATTTATCTTTTCCCATAAAGTTTCGCGAGCCCCCAAGTAAGTCAACATTTTCTTCGTACTTAACGCTATGATTCAACAGTTCTTATAAAATGAAATTCGTAATGATCGTAATTTACCAAGCTGTTTCCATGTGACATGGTCGAAAATAACTGCATTTTCATCGCAGATATTTTTGATACACCTGATAAACATGATGAATTATTTCGCTATACCGGGGTCACAAGGAGAATGTGTGTTGATTGATTACACGGCTTAGTTCCACACTGTATACATTGTCGTATCTTCATTGATTGTATAGGTTTGTATAATATAACAGATGCTAAATTATTGCACAGGCTTCTACAACCAAAAAAATAATTTAAACAAAATCTGATAACAAAGAGCTTACTATTTAACACTGTTTTGAAAATAGATCGACATATATAGATCCTCGGAATGAAAAGCATCTACATGTTGAACGTCAATTAAAGGGGTGTTGCGGCAGTTTATTTAACCGAGGAAATATGTATAGCAACAACGATGATGTCATTATCCCAGCCCAATATTTGTGTTATTAGTTTCATCTCAAATTACCGAGTTGGTTCATAATTAAAAAGCCAGTGGTTCGATCCCAAGTTTTTTTTCACCTTTTTTTCTTTCTTTAAGTTCATTCTTGTTTTATACTGCAGCTATTTAGTCCTATTTTTTACATTTATCATGTTAAAGCATTAAATAATAAACTTCGAAAAATGCCGAAAAACAACTAACAAATCACTATGTTAGTGATATAAGTTATACACACCTTACGACATACACTCGATGTCCGTGTATAAACATGTCAAAGTATAAAATGCAATACAAAAAAAAAATGAATAAATTGAATATGATCACCATTAAAAAAGCATGTACTCATAGTTTACAAAACAGATCTTCTTCATTAAATAAGTTAGATAAAACAATGCATTTACACTTTTTACACTGTTGAGTTCTCAATGCTGAATGACAACTGTCCAAGAGCAGCACGGGCAAATGAAAACTTCTTCTCGGAACATAAAAACGTCCCAGGTGGTAAACCCATATAAGGCACACACAAAGTTGTTTGTTTTCACTAAACCGATCGACCCTTTTTTATGTACCGATCCCAAACTTTGTTTGCAGTCAAGGTTGAGTTTTCGAGTATGTTTGCTACACTTATAATCACTTAATTAAAATGTAACATATAACAGAAAACATGATGGAAAACAATTTAAAAGATTTGTGGTATTGAGCATTCTTATGGAAGTGAAACAAACTCGACTCGCGCATCGGAAAAAAAATGAAAAAAATCTACCTTCCCTATATTTGATTGGATGTTTGTGGAAAAAAGACTGCATTTTGACCTTTTTTTGAAATCGACATTATATGTTTATTTGTTTACCTCTTTTAAAAACCTTTCAGACGCCGCTTTTGCCATTCACCATTTGTCTGTTGATTTTAGTCGTTCATATATAATTCTGTAGCGCACATCTATTGGTAGGTCATTAAAGATCTCGCCGCACAAGTGTCTATCTTGTTCATCCGGCGAGTATGATGCTTTAGGTCCAGGCGAATCAGTGTAGTATAACGAGCTGAATTTGGAGATCATGTTTATTGCGCTACTAATTGTATCAGCATATCCCATAAGAACTGCCGTTTGCAATATTCTTAGACTCGTGTGAAATTCCGAGCTTTTATATGTTTTGCCTGGCCATTTTGGAAAATTGTAAGAATTTTTTTAGTATTTCTTCAACGTTGTGTCCATGACTTTCTTGCACCTTTGAACCAAGGCCATCAGATCATATTTGTGTGCAATGGTTATGACAGCGAAGACATTATCAACTGAAATGAAATGATAATAAATCATTGACAAATTTTCAGTAATATCACAGAAGAAACTCCTTAGAGGTTAAATGTATTTGTTCACAGATTGCCTCTTATTGATTATGTTTCCAATAAATATGATCACTAACACAAAAAAATACTTTAAATAGTCATAAATAATTATAATAGCAAGAAAAAAAGTAACATTAAAACGTTTGCCTTCACCGGGATTCGAACCCGGGACGTCAAGTAGCAAACACTGACGAGCTACCACGTCCCTAATCAGGCTTTTTACGTTAACAGCGTATTTTAAACGCTATGTTTGCAATATACATGTACTTATTTTCCTAATTATCGACGACAGGCGTTATATAAGCTCTATGTACAAACAACGTTTAACTGCTATATGCACTTTTGTAATGCTGCTTTATAATTATTTATGACTATTCAATCTAAGGTTACTTCGAAGTTATTGTTAATTTGTGAATATTCATGTTACAGAAGTGTAAATAACAGTAAAAAGTTTTTCCTACATAGAGATAAGTTGAGTTCCGAATAACATCCATAATGTTCCGTATGTAACACTTTACGTTGCATACAAAGGCCGTCGTAGCTAAAGAAACTTCGGCGAACAGTTTATTTAGTATTGACAGACCTGTACGCTGAAGCGAACCCCATATCGAAAGTCAACCAGAGTTGTAACATATTTATGTCACGCTATAAATCAAAGACAGTTCATTTTCTTGGATACATTTCTACATACAATAGATGAAAATAACTCTCATCAGCCTGAAATTCACATTTTTTAGGCCATTCTCGCTTTGTCACGTGACGAGTTTTCATTTGGAAGTACGAATCGACCTTGACATTTTTGATGAAACTGTAAACATTACTTTCGTTTTCTGAAATCTATTATTTGTGATAAACAACTTACGTCTGGTAGATTAAAAGACTGATTTCAAAGTGAATCAGGTAATTTAAAATAATTTTTACTTTGAGTTTGTATTAACACTAAAATTTGTTTACAAAACAAGCAAGAATAATTTAAAATACCGAGAAATGTCATTCTGAATTGAAAACACTTGAGCACATGGTATGTTACTAAAAATAGAAATTACGTCATATGACCGTGAAATCTCGAGAGATTCTCATTAAAACAATGTCTGTCGCATCGCTGTTTTTCTCGATATATTAAAGCAGAAAAGATAAATTTCAAATGCTTAAGATTGTATTTTTTGAAAGAATATATCAGTTAAATGTGAAAAATGACAATCTTTCCGATCAATTGGTTGATTTTAGCCAATAACTGCATTTAAAAGCTGTTTTGGACCGGTCTTTGTTAACTGTCAACTTTTCGGGATTTCTGGTTGACTTACCTAATGGGGTTGGTCCATAACCTTAAAGTCGCGCCAGTCAAAAATCATAAAAAGCGACATTTAAAGTTATGGTAGCCAAAACTAAGGCCGTCGTTACAACTGCGTGTTTAAACTCATGTCAGAAGTATTGTAATGTAGTCACTCAATTATTTTACTTGTTCATATGTACAACACACATTTGTCAGCTGATCGCTACGAAATACATATCGATCGTATATGCTTACGTAGTTTTAAATGTAAATGGTTTCAAATGAAAACCAAAACGTTATCTTAAAGAAAAATAATTTGATAGGAGTTTTAAAGTATAAACATGCCTTTATGTTATTAAACATTCCCTTATCGTGATATTCTGCTTCAACAAAGTAAAACAAATCGATAGTTATATCGTAATAACAACACAACTTATATGACCACCGTGTGTGTAAAAATATAACGATATTAATAAAGCTTAACAGCTAATTGTTAGTGACACAAGTATTTAATGAATAAAATATGAGATCTTGGGTATAAAAAAACCATATGTGCATGAAAATTTGAACGAAATTGTTTCGCATTGTGAGAATTTTATTTTAGCAATTAAATTTATTTCATTAATACCTTGAGTGCTTTGGTGACAAGGTTTTCATGCTCATATTATTTTGTATAAATATATAACTGTTACACATCGACCTTGTCGTACTGAGAATGTTTATTCCCCGAAAAAATGCATATCGTTACCGCGCTGTCCGTCAGGTCAACCTGTATTCTTGGCACTTTTGAGTAATGGCTCTCTCATTTATCAAACTATTGCTCTTCGATGATGTCCGCTCTCTAACTCAAACAGGTTTAATCGTATAGTCACCAAAATTTCAGAAAATGTTGATAGACATAACACGGAGGCCAAGGACAATAACCATCAATATTCATTCAGGCACTTTGAACTTATTGCCATTGAATTTCTCAAAATATGGTTTTGTGATTATGTGAGCTTTTTTACTCAACCAGTTGTTAGTTTAACGTAACAACACTTTCTGAAAAAGATTTTTCACATAAAATAAAAGACAAGTTCACTAACCAGCCACATTACACCGGGTGTTTTGGAGTTATTTCCCTTGAATGTCTCAAAATATGGCTTTGCGATGATTTCTACTCTTTTGCTAAACCAGTGTTCATCGGATCGTCACCTAAATTTGTGAACTTATTTATAAGCATAATTCAGAAGAGAATATCATTAACAAGCCAAATCTGCGCAGGTACTTTAAAACTATGGAGTTGATTATTAAATGTACTATTTGGCGATAAGGTATGCGTATATGTTATCATTAATGTACCCAAACGATACATATAGTTTTGAATTAACGGTGATTCTGTCTGTTTTCTGATTGTTTTAACCGTCGAAATGTTTTCATCTTTTTAACTGTCAAAATGTCCAAATATTGTTTCAATGAGTGTACTCTAATAGGAACATTTGACAAAATTACATAAGATGACATTCAATGCTTATGGCGACGAGATAAAATTCTAATAACATCATAGGATTAATATTATGTTATGTTAAACGTCTAGTTTGAGACATGTCTGACCCATCCATTAGGTATAGCACTTAGTGTTTTAATCCGGCATAAAATATTTGTTTTATCTGTCCAATCAGTGTTTTATCACACCGTTTCTTATGTAACCTAGGGCATTGTATTGATCGCCAGTGATAAGGGATAATGCACTGCGAAAGCAGGGAGAGCCTATACACACGACATAATACACGGGATCTAGGGGTAGGATCATTGATTTGGTAAGTCAGCTGTAAGAATAGATTATATATACATATTTTACGGTGTGGACATACACTGTTTTAATGTTACCCTCGTGAGAAGCAAGATATTCCTTTAGCTAATATAAAGAGTATGAAAAAAGTAAAAATCAAATCATATACAATCATAAAAATTGCTTGTGATATTTAATTCGTTTTTAAAGTGTCATTTAAACGACTTATCAGATGACATGTATTCGTCAGAAGAAAAACAATGGATCGTCAGTACTTGCAGTTAAGTGAATGTTATTTACTTGGTTTATCTATCAAACTCAGTCGTTGATTCATAAACATTTCACGAACTTCTCCAGGCAGACTTCGAAATATCGTTACACACTCTGACATACATGTCGATGTTTCGCTCGATCGAATCCACCATGAACCATATTTGTAAGTACTAGTAAGAGTTTGTTGAAAATTGGTTGTCAAGTAAATTCCAGAACAAAATTTAGAGAGTCGATCAATTGCCTTTTCGGTTAGAGTAACAAATCCTAAATTATTTGACATGTTGAGGATTTGCAGACAAGTATGAACATAGGAAACATGACATTTTTCAACCGCAGCGTTTGTATCTATGACGCATTCCTTTAACCAACTTGTCATGACTTGTTTGCATTTTTCGACCAGGGGCTTTGCGTCGTACTTGTGTGCTATAACCACGACACTCAACACATTGTAATCTGAAAAAAGATTCAAAACATTAACGTTACAAATATGATTTGCGGGTAAAAGCACCAAGGCAGGTTGACAGACAGGCATCATTAAATTATTTAGTGTCTGGTCAAATTAAGGAAAAATTAAAAATTTAGATCTCATATAGAACTAATCTAGAACTTATTCACAATTTGAAATATTTTGCATTATGGCAGTGTGATTCTTTATAAATGTTGAATATTGATTAAAATATATTTCAATTTCTACAATGGCAAGTATCAACAGCGAATTTTAACTGCTCTGATCCAAAAACCGATAAAGCACAGTGTAATTAATAAGCAGTGTTTAAACCCGGACGGAGACGTAATTCGTAATTTTTTAGCGCTTGCGGTCATGTTAGCAAATAATAAACGGTACATATAGTCATGGTTGCCTCTATCTTATGCTATGGACCTAAACAGGTCACACAGAAAAAGGACAAATCTATGTGAGGCAGAATATACTACAATAACTGTTCTATAATATTTACAATGATGACTTCACAGCATGTCCGGACGTATTTAGTGACTTACATATTACAAAAAAAAACAGTGATTAAATTAAAACTCTTACTTGACACAACTTTCATCGTCCCAGGATCAATGCAAAGCAAAAATTCCAGAAAATTTGCCCTGACGGAGTCTTTGATATCTTATACAGATGTATTGGCTTCTTTAAAATCGCATTGGAACGTAGTTAGAAAAACCAGCGACACATGTCCAAGTAACGTTTTAGAAACGTACAGATGTTCGTCGCAGTTTTCAAATCTTATCGTGATTTCATCGGCGAACTTTCCAGGCTGTTCAAACGGGCGGTGTTCATCCGACATGGTAACTTTATTGCTTTTACCAAACGAAAAAAAAACAGTGTCAAAAAAAAAACTGAAATATGTGTTTATCAATAACCTTGTTGAGCAAAAGTTAATTCATTTCAGCACAAATAGTCCTAACCGACAAACGAATTATTTTTGACAAACTGCATTCAGCTCAGTTGAGAAAGTAGACGAATTTGTGTATTTTATAAAGTACATCAAATATCCTTCTTGAGTATTTGTAGTAAACCTTAACGGTTTAAACAACTATTTAAAGCATGTGTTGCAATATGATAATCAGAATCATCTGAAACACCTGAAACAGTACACCTCGTTTAAGTCAGGTAACACATATTTAAGGGTGGTTATGGTATGGGCATTGGTTGAGCTGTAAACTGACACTTGCATATGAATGGTATGCAATGATTGTGAACACAGAGTTTGTCTGTATTAATTTATAATTGTTAATGATAAATTTGATAATTATGTATATTTTTGGTATAAAATTAATGGTCATTTTGTTGTAAAACTAAAAAACATGACACGACATATATATACTAATATGTTTTACTTAAAAAAAAAATTAATACAAATATCTGATTGTGCCCAACGTGTTTTGCAGAACCATTAACACTCTAAGCAATAGTTTTATGTAACAGAAGTTATTGCGAGATTCATATCAGATATATGCCCATAGAAACTGCAGTGTTGCCATTTGTTTTAATGTTTAAGAAGATTAAAGTATGTTTTATTCTAACATAGTGTACATATGAAAACGGATAACGGCTGTTTGTTTATATAGTATTATATTATATGTTTGTGTGAGTCTATTTGAACAAAGATTACTCTGTATTATATATCTTCATTGACTCTGATACAAAATGTGCGGTCCCTCAAGCACAGTGTGGAGAATCCCTTTATTTTTTTTATCAAATCCAATCGGCAGACATAGATCCTTGGAATCAAAAACTAAATACAACCTCTATTCTGTTATGTACGGCTTATTACTGCATTTGCTGCGTACCGTGTGTTATCTGTTATAACATTGTCTTCCAAAATAGTAGGTAAACAATAATTTACAATCATGTATTTCCTATGATGTACCACAAACACAAGAAATGCAACACATTCTAAACAAGAAATGTATTATCTTGCATTCAATATGATAATGTTTTTCTTAATTCAACTTACCAATAAATGATTTGACATGCTGGTTTTCGGTGAGTTTACAAGTCGATGAACAAAAAAATGTCAACAAATTTCTTATGTATTGTTTGCACTGTGAGCTCCCGATGCAGAATGTCGATTGTATGAGGTAGCATACACAAGACCACTTCTTCTGGACACAAATATCCGGAGACAAGTAGGTAAACGGCGAAAAATGTTTTACATTTTTGTATTTTAAATTACTCGACCTACCTTCTCCACCTTTTTGTCGACCATAAACTTTGTTTGCAGTCCAGGTTGACTTTTCTGTCATGTTGCCAAACTTGATCATATTCACTTAATTAACTTGTGCATTCACAGAAAATAGTTCTAAACGATTTGAAATATTTGTTTCATTGACCATTTTCATTGAAGTGCATCGTAAACCAGTTAATAAAAACATTTATACGGGAAACTGTACATGGGAGGATGTTAGTGAAAATAAACAACTTGTATTTACCTTAAATGGAAATCACTATTTTATATGTATCTGATTACCTATTTTAAAAAACTTACTGACGTCAATATTTGCAATCACAATTTATCTGTTGATTGAAGTCGTTTATAGAGAATTCTGTAGCGAACATTAAGTGGCAGGTAATACAAGTTCTCGACACATAAATGTTTGTCATTTACAGTTGGTATATACAAGGTTCAATCTGTTCTATGTAGAGTAATACAGTGAATTTGAGATCAGTGTTGTTGCGCTAGCAATTGTATCAGAATATCACAAAAGTAATGTCATTTGCCATATATCTAAGACAATTGTGAAATACGTTTGTTTTTACTGGCCGTTTTGAAAGTTCGAATGATACTTTGGAGTATTTCTTTATCGGTTTGGCCATTACATTTTTGCATCTCTGTACCAAGGCCCTTACATCAAATTTATGAGCAATTGTTATGACATCCAAAACATGATCGCCTGAAAGAAGGTGTTATAAATTGACAATTCAAGAAAATATCTTGTGAAAAACCATACCATTAAGTGCCTTTCTAGTATCCGAAAAAAAATCAGCAATGCGTCGTTACTCGTATTAAGCTATCCAATTGCAATTCAAAGCAGATTTATAAAGTACAGATGTAAATGAAAGCATGAATGTTTCAAAGCACTCAACATGGTCTAACGCACACTTTCATTTTAGAGCTGCTTCACGAACATGTTGTCGTTTTTTAAATACCTACAACAATATTCAGACTTAACTCTCAATCTAGGTTTATGGTTGACTTGATCTTGCCCATATGGTGTCATTGACGGACAGTGTCATGTATTATGTATTGTAACATTGTAAATGACTTTGATAAAATCTTTACATTATATTGAATTATATACAAATACAGTGAATTCTCTTTATTTGCATACATATATTAACCGACCGTTCCCTAGCGTTGTATAGCCTGAAAAGTTACTTCTAGAACGAAAAACATTAAGTCAACATGTTAATCATTACCTTTGTTTAAGATTGGCTTATGAATCATTTACAAAAAAACCTGACATCGGCTAGTCCGATGATTTGCCAGTGGTAGCACATCAGCTCGTGCGTCAGTTCGTGGACCTTGCCGAATACATGGGGTGATCTAACTTGTCATGTTCCTATTCTTTTTTTTATTATGTTTAGTATCTGACAATGTTGTTTGTTCATTGTAGAATCAGTATCAAAAGCTTAACTCACAAGTTCACAGATGTATTTGCTTTCTTTTCAAGATTTATAGAAGACAATAAGAGAGGTTAAATATTTGTATTTTTTTAGATAATTTCTTGAAGCCACATGCAAACTAAATGCTCTTTTGTGTCCCATTAAAAATTGCAACATTTGGATAAAATGCAGCTTTTCCTTCATATAATAAATTATAAAACTTACAAGTAAGTATTGGTCAACCTATCCAAAGTCTTTAAATAACAAAACGAAAATGTCCGCAGTCAAAACAGAGCATATCCGTAAATGTTACATTGTGGAAAAATAATGATTTACTTTTCAAGACGTGAGCGATACATTCCATTGTTTAATATCAAGTTTTCTTTAACACTTTTACCATTTACTATTTCAGATGATTGTACTTGAAACAGTCTCTTGAATGAATGCAAATACATGTACGGGAAAATCTAACTAGTGTTAAGTACAGCTTTAGCACAAACGTTACTTATACTACCGCATCGCTTTGTTAAGTTATGTTCAAGGGCAAATAACTCATGGCCGTGTGGGTCCACTGGGGATGAAACAAGGGTCAAGCACAGCTAACGTTTATAATGATGTGAACATAGGAACCTGGAAGTAGTTCGCTCACTGCCATAAAAATTGATACGTTAAAGGGCACATATTGTATGTGTGTATCAAAAGTATCTTGCTCATCTATACTTTATGGTGATAACATATTGTAGGTTTCTTTTTTAGGAGAAGTATATTTATTGACATATGTGGACAAACCGAAATCCGACGGAGCGACTCAAATATACTCCCGACCTGTTTGTGTCATTAATATAAGGAATAAAAACATGCATTTGACGGTTTATCAAACAAAGCTTCCAAAGAACAAAATGTATTAAATTTAAACGAAATTGCTATACAATTGCAATCAAATTTGATAAAATAGTTAAGCGTTTTGCATTGAACTTTACAGAACTGTTCTGGTCATTTTTTTATTAATTTTTCATACTCGAACAAGGCAACTGATGTGGATTAACAAAAGATCACTAGATTTACTAGGCGACAAAATGTAAAGTATGTTTTTTGAATACAATACCAAAGAAGTATAAATACACATACTTAAAATAACAAAAAGTAAAAAGAAAAGCTCTAGCAATATTTAAGTTTTTTGATACATTGAGTAATCTAATCGTGATAAGCAAAACTCTTATAAAGATGTAGAATTCCTTACATCATTTTTGTCGAAGAAATATCAAAGAACGATAAACAAATAATAGCGCATTGTTCCAGCAAAACTATACATATTGTTAATATAAATATGTCGGAATGCTTCTTTGAAAGCAGATCTAGGAACCATGAACATATTTATTGAAAGGAAAGAACCATTCAATACTATTATAGAACTGCAATGTACATTGAAAAACAATAAACCATGCCAAACATTGCAAATGACGAAACAAATATCCACGTTTCTCGAACACTAAACAGATAATTCGCGTGAGGTAAACATCGGGCTTCTTCGCTTCAACCGACAATGAAAGAAACATTTTCCAATTCTGGCGTTTAATATATGTTAACTATTGTATGTTTTGAATCTTATTGCATTTCCACTTTTATTTGAGTTAATACATTTTTGAGAAATAAAGGTTGCAGTGTCATTTCATATTTTAGGTTTTTTTGTCTCTACTATCGAAAAATTAATCAAGCAATGATCACATTCACTAGTTTCGTAACTATAGTGCCATCATTCCCATTCGTCTTTTAATTTTAGTCGTTCATGCAAAACCCGGTAGCGGGTGTCAAGTGGTAGGGCATTAAAGGTCTCGATAAACTTTGCTACGTGTTGGGTACTTGGTAAAGGATAACCTTGGCGAGGTTTACTCGAAGTAAGATAGTAAAAGGAAGGGAGCTTCGCAAGGAATTTAATTGCTTCATTTGCTGTATCAGACCAATTAAACAAAGTCGCCATCCGTAATATTTGTAGAGATATGTATAGTTCCGTTGTTTCGTATGGTTTGTTGTAATAAGTTAGCGTTGGCGTTACTATTTTGGAGTATTTCCTTGCCACTTTACCCATGAAGTTCTTGCACCGGTTTACCAGGGCTCTTGCTTCGTATTTATGTGCAATGGGCACGACACGGAACGCATTTTCTCCTGTAAAAGGGTCCAAATGTTATGAAATGTAAATATTATGCGAAACACAACAAAATGTACATAACTTGATCTATATATGTAGATAATGTGAATTGCAAACCAAATACTTGAAGGTATTAAAATGCCTTTAAAACATTTATCTGTATAGTTTCAATGTCAAGATCTTTTTTAAGTGGAATGTTTTGCAAAGTTAAGACGCCAACAATATACGGTTGTTGCCGATATGGAGTGTATCCGGTAAGGCTAAGAAAACAATTATATATAGACAGACAAACAGACAGACACAGACAGACACAGACAGAAACAGACAGACACAGACATACACTGACATACACAGACAGACACAGACAGACACAGACAGACACAGACAGACACAGACAGACACAGACAGACACATTGACACAAAGATATATACATAGATAGATACATAGATAGATACATGGATAGACACATAGATGCATAGATACATAGATACATAGATACATAGTTAAAAAGATACATAGTTACGTAGATACATAGATGCATAAATACATAGATAAATAGACGGACAGACAGTCAGACAGACAGACAGACAGACTGACAGACAGACAGACAGACAGACAGACAGACAGACAGACAGACAGACAGACAGACATTCGGACAGACGGACAAAAACGGGCAGACGGACAGACAGACAGACAGACAGACAGAAAGACAGACAGACAGACAGACAGATAGACAGATAGACAGATAGACAGATAGATAGATAGATAGATAGATAGATAGATAGATAGATAGATAGATAGATAGATAGATAGATAGATAGATAGATAGATAGATAGAAATTGAAAGGCGTTAGAGATCGGACTTATTTCGTAAAGTGATGGGACCTCCCCTGCGGATATTCGTAAAGCTGACTAGATTATTTAATGAAATTGGAAGTTACGGTATGTGTCTTGTTGATTTGAATATTGTTTGCACTTGTTAATATCGTGTTTCTTAGCAAAATAAATTGCAATGAACTGTTGTTCGAGTTGTGTGCGTCATTATTAACATATTCTTACTTTGACCTCAGAGTAAGATGATATACATTTTGAAAAAATATTAAGATTTTTTTTTTCACCCAAACAAAGTGTGGAAATGTTTATTTCGTTGTCTTAAAAACAAATGGCGCAGTACAATGTATGCAAATGTTTCGAAACTAAGCTGGAACATGTAGCTGTAGATAATTGAATTGCTAATTTACACTTATAAATGAATCACTAATTTTCATAAAAATTCAAGTGTCTAAAAATGTATAGTCATTTATTATTAGTGAATATCTGGGTGTCCGAAAAATTTGAGTTACAATACATATTTATTTTGACTTAAAACGAGAGTGTCAGAAAACTTAAAGGCCCTATAAAGGTGACGATCCGTAATTATTAACCGAATTTTAAATATTGTTTTCATATTTTATTTATAAAGGTTATAAAAAAACAATATATATATGCTATTGGACATAACCATAAAAAATGAGCGATACAACTTGCTTTAGCTCAAAATACTGTGTCCTCCTAGTCAATTGTGTTAACAAACTATCAGTTTATTTACATCGCTGTTTACTCGGGAAAGTGAAAGTGAAAGTCACCAACAATATATCGTTGATTCTCAACGTTTTCTGGTATCACTCACGTAGTAGGTCTCTTCTAAATGGTTAAAACGTTTGTAGTGATCTAATAAGTTACTTTCTGTTGGTAAAAAATTGTTTAAAATATAATTAAAATTGAATTTTCTTTCGGCTATTTTAAGCAAACGTCACCGCTTTGAGGCTACACAACACGTTAGTTGCAAAGTTGTTAACATTTCTTTTAATTATAAAACGGGTATATCTTCCATAATTCTTGACAACGTTGCATCTAAGCTGTGTTATTAGCATTTTTGTTGCAAGAGTAACTGAAATCCGGTAAAAATTAGACCAGTTTATATGCATAATAATTGGATTTGTCACCTTTATAGGGCCTTTAATAATGTTACCACTGCATAAGTAAACACATGTTATTTATTATTGAGAAGTATGCAAACAAAGCGTTACCTATTGTGACGTTATTGCAGATGTTTTTGTTTACATGCATACCGGATGCAGAATATTGAAGTTGAAACGCGTGGTTTAGTTCAGTTTAAACAATCCTCTAGAAAGGCACAGACGTTGATGTTTTATCATTTGATGAATTTTAAATTGTTTGTTGGTTATTTACGATCATTATGACGATTTCCGCATTATTTCCGTTATTAAATATGAATGTTTACTCTGAATTGGTGTCGTGATTACTTTAGCCTCGTTTTTGGAAAACTGGACTTAATGCCTGTGCGTAAAGTGTTATGCCTGTGAGTAAAGTGTAATCCCAGATGTAGGCATTGTCTGATTAGAGACGACATTTTCCGCTTTTACGGAATGTTTCGTTAAGGTGGTCTCTTCTTAACAAAAATCCAGTATTGGCCGAAAATTGTTGTCACTGATTAGCTTGTGCGGACTCCACAGACTAATCTGTGACGACACTTAACGCACATCCATTGTTTCAAACAAAACATGATTATCATTTAGGTTTATAAGCAGGTTAAAGAAATGTGTTATTTATAAGGCAATTATTTGTGAAACAATGTACATGACAAAGTATTGTTCAACTTACTTGTTAGATCTTTCATCGTCCCTGGATCAAGGCAAAGCAAGAATTCCAGAAAATCAGCCCTGCTTATGTCTTTGATATCTACTTCTGATGTCTTCGCTTCTTTAAACTCGCCTTGAAACATCGTAAGGAAAACTGGCGATACATGTCCAAGAAACGACTTGGATACGTAAAGATTTTCTTCGTCTTCGAAACGTATTGTTATTTCATCAGCGTGTTTTCCAGGCTGCTCGAACGGTTTCTGTTCCTCAGACATGGTTATTACACTTGTAGAAGTAACTTTTCTGTGTAAGTGATTACTGTATTAAATTTACTTAATCCAAAACCAATGAAATATCCCCCAGTAAGTTGCACACGAAATTGATGTTTCCACCACGTCAATTCTAACCCGACAAAAGGTTTATGTTATAATAAACTACATAGGTCTTGAAATTTCATTCAACGTGGCGATGTACTCAGGTTTAACCAACAAAGAGGTATTTGTATATTCATTATTGAAAATCGATCTTGAATGGATCGAAGGTTGAATTTAACGGGAATGTATGCTCTTTAAGTCATAGCCTTATTATTTTGAAACTATATCGAGCATGCAGTAGGAAAATAATTGCTAAATGTAAAAACACAGTCTCTCAATACGCACGCTCTAGCTACTTTAAAGGGTCACGCACACACTCAATTGATTTTGAGAGTTGAGTGCCAAACTGCTGTATCCGCTCATTATTTCTATAAGAGATATGATAGATATACGCTCAACCTTCGTCTAGCATCGTTTAAAAAAGCAACATTGCATCCCTATAATTTTCAATTTGGACGAGGCTGAAGTTGAATTGCATTCATTCGGGACTTCTGGTGAGAAATTTCTTGAACATTTTATTGCCTTTTGATACAGGTCGATAAAGGTCAAAACCAGGCTTGAACAGTTTCGCCGAAAAATCTGCGTTATGATGTACGGATACATGCCGTGACTTAGATCGGTCCTATAATTGATAAATAATTTTCGAATAAAAACTTAAATCTTAAAAAAAAACACACACACCTTATGTCAATAGATGCAACATATCAATGTACTTATTACACTGCAATTAAGTACGGTTTAAATATGCAATATAATCTGATTTCCAATATTGTACACGTTTAAGTATTAATATGACTCACATGTAATTGTGTCATAGTTCCTGGATCGCAGCACGAAAAACTCGAGAAAATCATCCGATCGGATGTCCGTTATTTTCTACTTTGAGATATTTCCTTCTTCACATTTTCATGAAAAAAAACGTAGTCACGAAAACCACTGAAATGTGATAAACACATGTCTTGGACATTAAAAAAACAATTGTAATTGTGATGAATTTCACGATTTGATGGGCATGTTCAAGATTTAACCGATGAGTTTCACATTTTGAGCACGATTTAACGATATGATATACAACAATCCGACTGACTATCAACTTTAATTATAATTGAGATCGCATTACATGGTTAAAGAACTTGGCGTTTTTCGTGCTTACGGTGATCGACTTCGATCACGCGCGGTTCAAGTACGATTCTACCGGCTTTGTTACGATGCACTTCGATATGATACGATAAACTGGATTAATTGATCGCAGTTGATAGTGCTAATTGTGGATGTTTTTTTAACATTCAAATGTTCAATTATTTACACGATTGCCATGATTCACTTCGAAACGATAAGATATGATAAGATCTAATATGATAAGGTCCCGCTTACAATCCCAATTATAATAATGTGAACTTAATATTCACTTTATATCTCGACTATACTCGCTACGTATTTTCTTAGTGGGAGCTGTAGTTTTGTAAACCCGGTAAGAAATTTCGTAATGCAAAAGTTAAATAAGGGAATATGATAAATTGTGACCAAACAATTCAGGATAGACTGGAAAACGTTTATGGTCGACACATAAAGATGGAGTAGGTTAGGTCGAGTAATTTAAATTCAAACTATTTTATTTTAACTTTTGTCCCGGGACATTTGTTAGTGTTCAGAAGCAGTATTCTGCTATCTCGTACAACCGACATTCTGCATAGGGAACTCACAGTGCAAAAAATAAATAACAGATTTGTTGAACACTTAGAATGCATGTATATTCATTTCGTAATTATTTAATGTATGCCCTGTCATACAATATATTTGATTATTTGTTTTGTGTTGACTTGTTATTTGTGAATCGACTTGTAAGTTCACGGAAACCAGCACGTCAAAACATGTTCCATTGTATTGTTTAGTTTTACTAAGAAACACATCAACATATTGCATGCAATTAAAAACATCGCTTGTTCAGAATGCGTTGCATTTTTTGTTTGCCTTAAATTCTAGGAAAAAAAATGATTGTAAATTAGTATACGATACTATTTGGAAGACTGTGACAAAAATTATAACAAAAAAACACACGGTACGCAGCAAATGCAGTAATAAACCGTACATAACAAGGTAGATGGTGTTCTTGATTTTGATTCTAAGGATCTATGTTTGCCGATTTGATCTGTTAAAGGTTTGGGGGATTCTCAGCAATTTGTTTGAGGGCCATACTTTATGCATCATTGTCAATGCAGATAGATTATAAAGAATAATCTTTTTTTTCAAACATAAACACAAACAAATGTCATTTAAATATGACAATGTCTCCAGTCTTTAATACAAATACCATATCAACAAACAACTGCTTTCGTTTTTTTATCTGCACACTATTTACGAATGTTAGAAACTTTAAAAGTGTTTAACATTTTTCAAGAATGGCAACACTGCAGTTTCTATGGTCATATATCTGATATGAATCTCGAAATTTCTTCTGTTACAGAAAACTATTACTAAGATATTTAATTGTTTTATATATATCGTCATATGTCTAAGTTTTACAAATATGACCATTAATTATATACCAAAAATATTCATTATTATAAAATGTTTCATTAACAATTATAAATTACATACACACTCTGTGCACCGTCATTTCATATCGTTCATATTCTATTTATCATCACTGTAACTAAAATAAAGATCCTTTAACATTCGGTACCTGCCTTAAACAAGGTGTACTGTTTCAGGTGTTTCTGATTATCTTATCGTCACACCTGCTTTAAACAGTTGTATACACCGTTGAGGTTCAATACTTATACTCACGGATAGTTGGTATACTTGAAAAAATACACCGATACGTCTCGACTTAGCTGAATGCAGTTTATTAAATAAATCGTTTAGCGGTTAGGACTATTTCTGTGGAAACGAGTTAACTTTTGCTCACTTAGTTAGTTGATAAACACATATTCCAGGGATTCTGACACATTTTGTTGTTCGTTTGGGAAAAGCAATACAGTTACCATGTCTGATAAACACCATCCGTTTGAACAGCCTGGAAAATTCGCTGATGAAAATGCTTAGTTTATAACTGAACTACATGTAATCAGTTTAAGACACTAGACATGACCTTAATGGAACCGTTTTTAAAGCTTGATAATACGCTCGTATACAATTGGTATACATTGGAGAGGCGCTCAAGTTTCAATCAAATCAGTACAATAATAGTGTCGTGTTTCAACATAATAATTACAATAACATTGCTTTGTAAAGCGTGCTTGTAGGTCAAATACACAACAGTTTGAACATTCAAGTGTGGAAAGCGTCTTTAGAACATTACTTAACCAATATATTCAACGTTTTTTTAACAATTTTGCTTTCGTGTTTATGAATGAATAACTTTATCATGGCTAATGTGAGGAAACCGTTTGAACTGCCTGGAAAGTTCGCCGATGAAATCACGATAAGATTTGAACACTGGGACGAACATCTGTACATTTCTAAAACGTGATTTGGACATGTGTCACTGTTTTTTCTAACGATGTTCTAATGTGATTTTAAAGAAGCCAATACATCCGTATTATATATCAAAGACTCCAGCAGGGAAACATTTTTACTTTGCATTGATCATGGGACAAGAAAGATGTTACAAGTACAAATTTCAACTTCATCACGGTTGTTTTTGTAATATTTAGTCATTAAATCACACTGTCATTAGACAGATGTTTTCAATTGTCAATATTTTCTGGAATAATGCTTACTTAGAGAGCTTAACCATGTGTGTTAAATTGTTGGCTGTTAAAATCATTAATTGTACTATGCCGGGAAATCTTCGGAGAAATATAATAAACAAAAAAATCCTTCTTCACGCCAAATGGCATACTAGTGACCAACCAGGTAGCCCCAAACACTATATGAACATCGGCCTTCGGCACCGCTACATATATATTTGGAGCTGCGATCTCGTCACTGTACTGTCATAGGGCCCTCGTTTTTTTCTATTTCTAAACGCACAGAACCGCTATAAAACAAATGTAATAGGACGGAAATTTACTTAGAACCAATACGATAACTATAATATGACCTGACTCTAAATAATTAAATGATGCCTGTCTGCCTACCTGCACAGGTGCTTTTACCCTCAAAACATATTTTCAACGCTTATGTTTTGTTTCTTTTTTCAGATGACAATGTGTTGCGTGTCGTGGTAATAGCACACAAGTACGACGCAAAGCCCCTGGTTAAAAAATGCAAACAAATTATGAAAAGTTGGTATAAAAAATGCGCCATATTTACAAACGCTGCGGTTGAAAAAAGGCATGTTTCCTATGTTCACACTTGTCTACATATCATCCACATGTCAAATAATTTGGGATTGAATACTCTTACCAAAATGGCAATTGATCGACTCTCTAAAGTTTGTTCTGGAATTTGCTTGAACACCAATTTTCAACAAACACTTAGTAAAGAATCTTATTCGTGGATTCGATCGAGCGAAGCATATACATGTCTGTCCGATTGTGTTGCGATATTTCAAAGTCTGCCTGGAGAAGTTCGTGAAAGGTTACGAAACAACGTCTTAGTTTGATAGATAAAACAAAGTAAATAACATGCACTTAAATAAAAGTGCTGACGATCCGTTGTTTCTTTTGACGATTTAATGTCATCCGATGTGACAGCGATCTTGGTGATTTTATATTATGTGTTTTTGTTTACTTGTTTATACTTAAGGTTAAGTTTGAGGACAATATTGCTTCTCCCGTGGGTATCATCAAATAAGTGTATGTTTTTCTATAATCTATTCTTACAGCTGACTTATCAAATCAAAGACCGTACCCCTAAATCCCGTGTACAAGTATTATGTCATGTATTGGCACTGCCTGCTGTCACAGTGCTGCATCCCTTATCACTGGCAATCAATATAATGTCCTAAGTTGCAGAGGAGACGTTGTGATAAAACACTGATATGACAGATAAAAAAATAAAATATAAATTGTATGGCGGTTTAAAACACTAAGTGCAATACCCCAGGGATTGGGCCGGACATTTCTTAAACTAGACATTTCACATAATCACTGATGCTACTTTAATTTTGATCTCGTAAGTAAATGCAATCTTATGTTAACAATTATGCCTATTAAAATACACTGAATGGAACGTTATTCTAAAAAAGTTTAGATGATGAAGACATTTCAACGTTTAAATACACTCAGAAAAATACATATTAACCGTTCAATCAAAATTATATGTATAAGGCAATACGTTTGGAATAACGATCAAAATGGTATAACAAGGTACACAATATGTTTTTTTCATGTTATAATATTTGTAAGATTGTATTTGATTAGTTAACTGCCGATATTCATAGCATATCTATTTATAGCACTTGTGTTAATTAAGCAAATGCGAATTACTATTGAAATAATTTTTAAGAGTGTATTTGTTTATAAATAACTTCCTAACCCAAGCCGTTGTCTACTGGTTTAAGTAGTTTGAATTATACGTTTTTCATAACGGATTATATTTTTTGTTGATTTATATAGCCAACTGGCTAATATTCAAATGTACTAGTTAATTTTGGCATTGTTCATTTTGTTTTAAAATATAAGCGATTATAAACCAAAGAATAGCAGCAAACAATTATAGAAGACAATTTTATTTATAAACATAAAAGAATTGTACGAGTATTTCAATGTTCACACTATTTATTTCTTTAACTATTTGTTGTACTGTTGGCGGCTTTACCTTATGCAACATGTAGCTATAAAAAAATGGGGGGGTGTTCATATATTTCGTAAACGTTCACATCAAAAGTCATCAAATAAACTGTAACACCCACGTGTATAAACATAACGAAAGTTTTATGTCCGATGGTCAGCCAGCATTTTCTTCAATTTTCTAAATGAAAGTTTCTATGTGTTGAATGATATGGCGTTCTTATCTTTAGTCAAATTCCCAGTGATTCCATAAACAACACATTCCATGATGTACAAAACAAAACATCCGCCAATAAGGGAGCTAGCACCCAAAAGAAACAAATCTTTGAAAAGTAGCTCGAATCTGTTACAATCGGACATTAGGTCTGATAAGTTGACCCATCTCATACAATTTTTTGCAAGTTCTTATTTATGAAATGTTCTTCTATTCTTTATAGAATTAAACATCTGCCAGTTCAATCGGTATATGTATGCTTTGAAAGTTTACATGAATAATATTTTACACGACAATATAATTTGTGTACAACCATACAAAAGCCTCCTTTTATTGCAATCAGGGTTTCAAACCATGTTTAGTTTAAAATGCAACCCTATTATTGTTTATGGAACAGGCACTATATGACACCGTTGACACTTTTACATAACGGAAATGGCGATCAGGTTAGTGAAAACAAACAACTGGTTGTGTACCTTATATGTGTTTATCACATGAGACGTTTTTATGTACCGAAAAGAAGTGTTCGTTTGCTCGTGCTTCTCTTGGACAATAATCATTTAGTATTGAGAAACTCAACAGTGTAAATGAATTATTTACTTATTAAATAAAGAAGATCTGTTTGGTAAACTATGAGTGCATGTTTTTTTCATGGCAATCACTTTCAATTTCACACATTTTTTGCATTCATTTTGTTTTGTATTGCATGGTTTTTTCTGCTTTGATTTATAAACTGGCATCCAATTTATATATGTATGTGTCTCATACCTAACGTCACAAATATCATGGGTTGTTTTTGATTGTTTTATTACAAAACATAAAACTATAATACTATGTGCAAGGGAAAGAAAATCTTTTTTAGAATGTATTGCTTTTTTATTTGTCGTAAATATTAGTAAATATGCAACCTTCCGATGACATCCGTTGTTTTAATTTATACCTTTTATTGTGGGAGAATATCACAAGAAATATAGTCGTAACAAAAATTAGGTCAGCAATTTACCGGACGTTCAAAACGTAGATGCTTTACTTTAAATATCTGTTATAATATTAAAAAATTTGCAATCAATTAAAATACGACAATGTACAAAATGTGAACCAAATCCGTATAATCAATCAAAATACATTTTCCTTGTTACCCCGGTACAGCGAAACAATTCGTCTTGTTCGTCAGGTGTATAAAAAAATATCTGAGAGAAAAATGCAGTACTTTCAATCATGTATTTCTCACTCGGAATCAGCTATTACATGGACTTGTTCACAGATTGTTGAATCTACATTTTGCCAACTTTTTGTGACATAACTACAAATACATGAAGTGTACACAATCGACGCCACTCATAGGTCAATCATATTTAAAATAGTTTGCTACATAATGATAAACCAACTATCGCTCGTGGAAATCACGAGTTAAGTGGTTTAAATGTTTTATACAAATGTTTTATTTTTATTATTTTAAAACGACCTCATGGTGTTGTTAGTGATTGTTGATGAATGGAAATTAATCATTTAGAAAAGCAGGGAAGTAATTGACATTTTATTTGGACAAGTCCGTGATTCGTCAATAGTAAAAAAAAACATACTCCTGACACAAGTTTTATATGGGAAATACGTGTTAATTTCTGAATAATCATCGCTTGAAATAGATAAAATTATAATGTGTTACAAACGCGAAACGCTTGAATGATTTGAAATGCTTCTGTTGTTTCAGTTATTTTTTATTTTTTTATGAAATCGCATTAATTGCTTACACGAGCTAAAATACGCAATATCGCATGTCTGTAAAGATAGGACAGATGTCAAAGATGTTGTGATGGCTATCATGTTGAAATATTGTATACGATACACTTGTCTGTATATACTTAATTATTAATATTCGTGTTGTTATTCGAATAAGTATGCGCTAAGCGTTAGAGACAACACAACCAATATATGTTTCCACTATGAATTTTAATAACGAGGGTTTGCGCTGCACCTGCACAGGGTTTAAGGGGTAAACGTAGCTATGATCTGTATCTTCACATGGTGTTAAAAATTAGGTAGATATATTAGTTTTGTCGATACGCTGATTGCAGTTTTCTCATGCTTCAGGAATATAAGTGAATAAAGGTTGACTTGACTTTATTAAGAAACCACATGTATTATTGAGTTTGATGATACTTTGACAGAATGTTTTTTTTATCACATATTTAGGCCAAGTTTGAATCCGGCCCAAGTGTGCATTGTTGATTGTTTGTCAGAATATTTACTAGACAAAATGTAGACAAAGTTTTAAGTCAGATCTTGGGGGGGGGGGGTAAAACAATAAAACGTCAAATATGTCAACTCCTAGAAAGACTGGCCTTTGCCAAGTTTAAAACTGGGTCACATGAAGTACGGTCCAGGTTAAATCTTAAAAAATTGTTATACCTTGCATTCAGGTGAGCGCCCCTTCATAAAAGTTTTTAAACAAACAACAAGCCATCAGAAAAAATTGGAGGTTGGAGTTGAATTAATAAAGCAGGCTATACTGAGAAAAAATGCCGCACTGTATATAAATTAGCGCTTAATTGTGTTTAATTTTTTTCTGTCATTTTGCCGCGTATCTTATTTTAGTAATGTTACACGCTTGTCCTTGAAAATATTTATTTTTTATTTATATATATACAAGGTATGTGACCAAGACCATTGAAAAGCTGATTTCGGCGCACCAGTCAATTTCCGAAGCTCACTTCTCCATCAATTTTAACCGATTTGCAAAAAACGTGATTTCAAACAACGCAGACGACTTTGTTCTAAAGGAATAAATCAATGCCTGTTCGCATAAGTCTGCCGTAAGGCGGTCATCAAACAGCAAACTTGCAAAAACATTTCCTCGACTCGATCTGACTACCACGAAATACATTATAAACGTGCATGATTCGGTTGGACAGTCATTCACACTGTAATTACACATATCATACAATCAAATACAATCAAAATTAAACACAGTTAATACGAACTAACATATATATCCCTTTAACTCAAATATGTTGCGGGAATCAGTGTTCCAACTATTTAACCGATGCTTTTTTACATTTGCTACGCCATTGTCGTGTTGGCCAAAATAGTTTTCAACAAAGCTGTGCTCTTATTGGTCAATAACAGAGGTGTGACTATCGTGTCTACTGGTTATCGATTTCCCTTATATTCGATGTATAAGAAGTGGGAAATCATCCACAAGTAAACAAGAAATTGTTTGCGGAAAAATTAAAAGAATCGCATTTGTTTCCAAATCGAGGAAAATATAAATGTGTACATGGTAAACAAATATGTGAATGTTGCACTTCCATCATTGTTTTATGTTCTGCAACCGAGTGCAAGATGATCCTTTTTTGTCATAGTACAATTTATACAAAATCTATTATATTGCCTATTATTGGTGATTAACATATTAATTGTAGTTTAATTAATTAGAGTTTTAGGTTATTTAAAAAAAATCCCTTTTACCACGACATGTCACTGCACCTAACCATGTTCTGGAATATGAATTGTATTCACAAAGAGGGCAAATAAATTGTGACCGTTTTTTTCTGGATTTTTTCCATGTTAAGTGGTGTTTGAGTCCTGAACATCCTCTGTGCAACCATGAACCACACATGTCACACTGAATCCATTCCTGCTCCTTTGAATGTGAGTCACAAACGGTACATTTCACATCCTCCTCTTCTTCTGCATCAGATTGCTGAGGGCTTTGCTCACCAGTATGTGATGTGCTGGGCTGTGATTCAGTTGAAATGGGATGTGATTGACCCGCTGCATCTAAGTGTCGAGGGTTTAGTTCACCAGTCTGTGATGTGCCGAGCTGTGCTGAGCTGTGGTTTAGTTAACACGGGAGATGGAGCCAACTCAGTTTTTTAAGATGATTATGAACCTTTTTTTCTGTTTGGGGGTAGTGTTTCAGTTTTCTTTCCAAGAGTTGAAACGCTTACTTGTTTCCTATGGGCCATCTTTTTGTCCACCTGCAAGGCATCCAAGGCATCTTTTCTAAACTGATTGAACATGACCATAAGATAATGTTTAATAACTGATTTATAAATTCTTTCATATTGTGACACTTTGATGATTGCACTTCGCATAATTACTTCAAGTGACATATCGTCCATGTTCACTTCTCCTTTTTCTGAGCAGCACCTCACAAATTCTTCATATTAGGATGACAGTTTCTCTTTTTGTAACACCTTAAACATGTCTGCAACTAGTCGGTTAACATTTTCATCAACCCAAAACCTAAACATTTCACTGTCAAATTGATGAAGAAATTAAAACGCATCTGGAATGTTTGTGAGACCTCTTTTCAGATTTTGACGCCTTGACAGGTCCACAAGAGACCCTGGTTCACACGTTGCATGTATGCTCTGTTCATCAACTATCAAACAATCCAAAATTTTTAAAGCACACTTTGCCTTTTAATAAATGTCTTCATCACTTGGTTAACTTGAAAACATGTGGCTTGCTTTCTTGTTGATGTTATTGTGCCTAACCTTTGCAATGTAGTAGCCACCTACATATCGAACACGCGCACGGGAAGCCTCTATCACTGTATGTATTGAAAGATGTTTTTCAACTGCGTGAATCTTTTTTGCCTTCTCAGCTAAAATAAACGTTCGGATTTCTACTGATATATTTAAACAAATTCTTTGATGGGCAACTGTTTAGGAGGTTTCATTCTCAAATATTTTTAAACAATGCATCCTGAATTCTAAGCTGTTTGCATGATTATGAGCTTTCGAAAAAATATTCCTAGATCTTTAGAGACAACATTTCCTGTTTCACAGGTTTAAGACTCATCCAAAAGCTGACTAAGCTTTGAAAACTCCTTTTTAGCAAAATGTTTAAACCTAAACTGACTTATTCTAGAGATTATCTCATTACATTCATATTGCAAAGGTGTTAAAGGTGTTTCTGATCTTAGCTTTTCAAGAACTTTGTTTAAGTTCAGCCCCTTTGGAAGAGATACTTCCTTTCCCTCATAATCATCTATATTAAAAAGCATAGTATTGAATTCATCATGAAGCTCTTTAAGACCAGGACCAGCATCATCATCTTGGTCACTTATTTCTTGGATTTCTTCCACAGACTACACTTTTTGTGTGCCTTGTTGATGTCTGAATGGTAAAACAAAGGTTTACATGACCTGATTGTAAGGTTTCACAATGTAAACATGTTGGACTTGGCTAAGAAGCTCGGCATTGCGACAAGACTTTGAAAACAAAGTGCAGTAATGAACATAATTACTTTTTGAAAATGTTTGATTAAGAACATTTTTTTCCATATAAGCATACACTTTATGACAATGGTTGCATAGCTACACATTGTAATTAAAATTAACAAGACACTCTGTATATATGTTGTAACAGTATTATTGAAATGCATATTGAATTATGACCTTCATTTGACCTTAACTGATGACCATGACCTTGTCATGCCACACTAACAATGTGCAGCTCCATGAGTTTTAAACATTTATGTCATGGTTATGCTTTTTAGAACCTCTGAGAAAACGATCAGACCCCAACCAGGCAGCTCCTGAGGGAGCTGCCTGGTCAGGATCTACTCTGAATGCCTAAACGACTATTGTAGGTAAGAGTGTTCAATATAAGATAAATTAATGAGAACACTTATCTCATTGTGCTACATATTAAAATGATCATGAATTTCCAGTATGAAGATGTTATGACAGAAAACGAGCATTTATAGAACATTTGAAAAATGTCTTTCCAACTGTACGTAAGATAAGAAAGTCACAAAGAAATACTGCAGAAGTAACAACAGTAACAATGTATGGTAGTATCACAATAAAACCTCTCATATTTGATGAGCATACCAAGTTCCGTAATCTCTTCAACATAAAGAAGTATCTAAATGATGGTGTTGATGTAACTGAAGAAAACAACTAATGATTAACATGCCAAAATTTAACAGGCTTGTTTATTGATGAAACACCTGTGTGTAAAATTGTTAAGTTCTTTCCAAATGGTAAATGGGCACTCAGTGTTAATGGAAAAGAAGTTAACTTGAACAACTTGTTTGTACATGATGAATTCATTTTCACTTAAGATGGCATACACCTAATCTGTAAAATTGTGAAACGTTTGAACTTGTGTTTAGGCAAAGCAGTTAGCAAAGACCTTCTGGTGTCAAGATTGCACATTTATCAAAAACTACATAAGAATCAAAACAAAAACACATGAGAGTTAAAGCTGTTATTTGTGAACAGATTGTTTCAATGACATCCAAAAATACATGTTGTATTAAATGAAGGAAAATGACACTTAAAAAAAGTTGGGACCACAATAGGGAGAATACATGTATACAGCCAGATAAACCAGTTTTGACGATTAAAAATGAAAGTGTTAAACCGCTATCCAAAAGTGTTCTGAAAGAACTGATCCCCTACTTTACAGATGGAATGGCTGAACTTATGCTTTGCAAAGTAAAAAATGTTGGAAGAGATCCCCATGGGAGGAGATGGTCTCAAAAGCTGATAGGAATCTGTCTGCAGTGGTTTTGTAAGTCACCACAATCAAATGAGGCATTCAGATCCACAAATATGATGATTTTGCCAAGCCCTTCTGTACAAAAATAAGGTAAAACATGATATTGGCTTTAATGAAGATATCCTCAAATAGATGCACTATAAGGCTAAAAGGAAACACATTCACGAGGATGGATGGAAAGGGGGTATAATAATTGATGAGATGGCTATCCAGGCAGACTTGCAGATATCAAAGCATGGAGATGTGGTGGAGTTGTGTGGCTTTGCGGATGCAGGTGATGAAGGCAATTCATGTACAATGATAAGGACAGGCAAAAATGAGAAAGAAGTCGGGACATATGCTTTACAATTTGTGTTTCTTGGATTGACAGAATTCCGATTCCCTTTTGCCCATTTTATGACTAATGGGGTTCAGGCTCCAAAACTGTACGGGCTCTTTTGGGAGGCTGTTGACCTGCTCCAGCTTTTTGGATTCACTGTGATGTACACAAGCTTAGATGGAGCATAAAGCAATAGAACGTTCATGAAATACAACTATGGAGAAAATAATACATCCTTCAAATGTTCTGCTCCTTGTAACTTCAGTAAAGTTATATTCATCATGGATGTGTCTCACGTGATAAAAAAAAGTCAGAAATAACATTCTTTCGAGTGGTATTGGGGAAAAAGTTAAGCATCACACGAGGCTGCTACAGTTGCCTTCAGGAGACACCATACAGTGGCAAATGTTCTATGACTGTTTTCAGTGGGACAAGGGAAACTCATTGCAGCTACATAGAAAGTTAACTAAGGATCACCTTATTTTGAACACTCACTCTTAAATGAGAAACAATTTAGCCGATGACATTCTAAATGCAGAGATGCTGAACACATTGAAGCAGTATCAATGTTTATTGGGTGAAAAAAGAAAAGATTTGAATGGGGCTATTAAACTCCTTCAAAACACATCCATAACCATTGACATTTTCAGAGATATGCGGCCTGTGATACATATTGAAGATCATAGGATTATTCAATTGCTTAAAGTTAGCAACTGGTTCAAAATTAGGTCTGAACACAGTAATAGCATCAGCTCAAAAGAAAAACAGAAATCTCCAACATTCCTATCTTACCAGTGCTATGACGACTTACAGTCATGTTTAATTGGTTTTATGGAATTATGCAGAACAGTCATTCAAACTTCAAAAGTTGTATATGAAACGCCTGCAATGATAAACTCAGATGTTGCTGAAAATCTATTCAGCCGACAAAGGTTCACTTATAATGGGGCTAATACAAACCCAAATGCTCTGCAATATAGAAAGTCATTAAACAGCATCATTTTAGGGCAGAACCTTGTATCAACGAAATCAAATGCAGGAAGAGGGAGAGATTCAGCCATCCCATATGAACATTTAATGAAAATTTAAACCGCAAAGAAGAGAAAGCTTTCTGACAATTAATTTTACATACTGCAGTTTGCTAGTACAGCAGCTCTTGTCATCCTCTGTATTGGTAGAATCTACTTTTCCAAGGAATTTTGTGACTTCTGGTTGTCTTGTGCAACACCTTGTCGAGAAGTTGACCACCCTCAGTCCATCTAATGACTTTGCACGTCCAATGGCCGGCCACATCAAGCTGCCCGGGCTTAAATATTTCTTTACAGTGTACATCAACTCTGTAAAACAAAGAAAGAAAGAAGATATGAATCGTAACTGACCTATTGACTGTCAATTGCCCTTTTGTCTCCCCATTATCTAAAGACCTATTTATTAAGATGTAAACCTTCTATAAATATATCAGATACAATTCATCGATGATCAAGAGTTAAGATATCTTAGTTACAGTTACCTCAAATTGAAATTCGGAACTATACAATAGTGCAAGCAAACACAGTGGATCCTGATTAGACAGATTGAACAATTAACATTTGACAAGATGAAAGTATGAAATATTGTAAGTCTACTAAATCTATTCAGATTACGACCAATTCTCTTTAGAACATGAAGTTGTTGATCAGCTTTTTTTACAAATATTCTAGATGTGAGTATTGAAAGATAGATTGAAATCAATATCAACACTTAACAATTTTACAACATCATCACACGAAATAATATTATTATCTATTTCAAAATTAGGATTTTTATCATGCGTTTTCTTTCCAACGGTTCCTGAAATTTGTCAGGATTTGCTTTCATACAATTGAAAGAAAATCAGTCAATAAAAAGTTTGCTTTCACTTTGTAGAGTACTTATCAATAAATCAAAATCTGGTGTATTAAAATACATTGTATTGTCATCTGCATAGTTGTACAGAGTGCCATGTGTAATAAAATAAAAACATATCATTGATAACAACATTTAACAAAATGGGGCCAAGTATCGAGCCCTGTGGAACACCTTTTTTGATATTTGCCCAGTTACTTGAATTGCCACATACTTTAATGTGTTGCTTACGGTCTGACAGACAAGAGCGAAGAGTATCAGTGGCCTTCTCAGAGAGCTCATAGGATGCCAGCTTACACAGCAGAATGTTGTGTGGAAGACATTCGAAGGCCTTGGACAGATCCATCAGGATGGCAGCTACATACTGGTAAGAGTCCAAGGCCTTCTTCCAATCCTCTAGTAGCCTGAGAATGGTAGTCTGGCATCCATGTCTTTTCCGTAAGGCACACACAAATTGATCATAAATATTGTCAAAATAAGAAGCAAGTTGTTCTTCAAGTACTTTCTCATAAATTTTAGAAGTGACAGGCAAAACACTAACAGGTCTATAATTAGATTTCAACATAGAGTCATTTTTCTTATACACAGGGGTGACCTGAGCTTCCTTTAACCTATCAGGAAAAATACCAGTAGAAATGGTAGAATTTATCAATTGAGTTAAAAATGGAGTCGGAGACTTCATGCCAATTTTCAACATTTTAACAGAAATTTGATCCACACCGGTTGCCGGAGAAATCGTAAACCAGTAAATACTGCTTACACTCTTCACAATCAACATCTGTCTGTTGTAAACCAAGCAACTTATCTTGGTGTTGAAATCAGCTCAATGTTAAACTGGTCACCCCATGTAAATAATTTTTTTTTTTTTTTCATTTTTTTTTTATTCAATATAAGACATACAATGTATACATGTATATGATCATACGACAAAGTGATACCGTGTAGCAGTAATAATGTTCAAAACATGTTATACAAGATATGCTAATATATTTTTTTTGGCCTTGTGGCTTCCTTTTGATTAAAAGAGAAAAAAAAAAGTTCATTTGTATGTTTCTTTGTTTGTTTGTGATAGGTGTTTAAAAACAACAACAGAATAATTATGAATAAAGATGATTTGCATAAAGTGGGTAGAGAGTGGGTAGAAGGCAAACTGGACTTGTTTATGAAAGTTTGATGTGTTTCCATTTTTGTTCAAACATATGAAGTGTATCATTGTTGAGGGCTATTTCTTTTTCAATTTGAATCTTCAATTTTAAGTAATTGATAAAACAGTTCATTGTAGGTGTTTGTTTTCTATATTTCATGCTGAATATAAAATATTTCATTAATATAATAATGTAATTCACCGCGTTATTAACCTCTTGTATTTTNCCTTTTTAACCCCCCCCCCCCCTCCCACGCATGGCCATAATGTATTAGTAATGAACATAGCCATTATTATAAAAGTAGAAAGAAGAAGATTTCAAACGCTAATCGGCATTAATAGTGCTCATGGTACTGATGACTTATTACATGTTCATGTCATCTTTTTTTAAACATATGTATGTTATTTTGTATGTCCCCCAGTCTATACGGGGGGACATATTATTTTTGCCCTGTCTGTTTGTTGGTTTGTTTGCGTCAAACTTTAACAGTGGTCATAACTTTTGTAATATTGAAGATAGCAACTTGATATTTGGCATGCATGTGTATCTCATGGAGCTGCACATTTTGAGTGGTGAAAGGTCAAGGTCATCCTTCAAGGTCAAAGGTCAAATATATGGGGGGACATAGTGTTTCACAAACACATCTTGTTTTATGTTATGACTTGTCATATAAAGAATGCATTTTATTGAAAATATGGAAGAAAAGAAAACATTATTAGGTCCAAACATTCAAAGTAAATATTCACATTTTAAAACATTTTATATGGCAAATACAAATATTTGTTTGTAAAACATACAACACATAAATCATTGCGAACACTATGCAAATAATGAGCAAAAATTATGACAGAAAAGTGCATGTACCTAACACTGCCTGTGTATTATTTGACTAATTTCATAATAATACATACGTGCGTGAAAATAATGAGTAATCAAACTATTTATAATCAGAGAGCAGATAACTAATAGCTAATGTTATTATGTCTGCCCTTTTTAGCTCACCTGAGCATAAAGTGCTCATGGTGAGCGATTGTGATCGCTTTTTGTCCGTCGTGCGTCGTCCGTCGTCAACATTTACCTTGTGAACACTCTAGAGGCCACAATCTTCATGAAACTTAGTCAGAACATGTGTCCTAATAATATCTTGGACGAGTTCGAAAATGGTTCCGGTTGGTTAAAAACCATGGCTGCCAGGGGGCGTGGCAGTTTTCCTTATATGGCTATATTAAAACCTTGTGAATATTCTAGAGGCCACATTTATTGTCCAATCCTCATAAAACGTGGTGAGAAAATGTTTCCCAATAATATCTTGGACAAGTTCGAAAATGGTTCCGGTTGCTTGAAAAACAGTCGTGGCGGTTTTCCTTATATGGCTATAGTAAAACCTTGTGAACACTCTAATTTTATAGTCCTTTTACCTGACGTAAGTGTTCTCATTGACTTTAACATTTATTTTATTTAAACCAGTATCCGTAGTGTCTGTTGAAGACATCTCTTAAAATTGGAACGTCATTACGTGTGGAAACTGCACAATACAATGGATACCACTATGATATCATGCAACGAATTAAAATCGTGTCCTTGTAACTTAAGTCTTAAACTATAATTTACTTTTAAAAAACACAACAATATGGAAATGTAAACATCAAGTCGCAATCCCCATTTTATCAAGTGCCATTGAAAAATGTTAGTGTTTAATGTCGACAATTATTGTTTTTGAATAATCGTTACCATTACGTTTAGAGGCATCCAAAGAATGTGATGATAATTTAACGTTTTTATTTTCATATGCAGCCTAACTACCTCATTGTCATTCTATCTTTAATCACTTTGTCGCGGGTGATACGATCACAGAAAGGATTATGAGTCCTTTAAAATAACGAACGCATAAAACTCCACGTATCAAGAGACGAATTCTTTTTCTAATACACTCATTTTATAACAGAACACCAACTTTCGTTACAAAACAAGCAAATTCGCTAAATTGATATCCCCCGCCAAATAAATGGTGTTTATTGATGGGTGCAAATCCCTCGATATATGTTATAAATGTAATCCTAAACAAATATTCACGAAGTTTCATGTGAAATATTGTGGCGTATCTAAGATATAGCCCTGAAAAGTTGCATCATACAAAAACAACAACGTGCAATAACTCTTATTTAAGAAAGTAAAGGGTTATGGTTCTTAAGCATGACACTACTCCTAATTGATATCAATACACCCAAGAAGTTTCATGTTGAAGTCTTGTTTATTTTCTGAGATATAGCCATTAACACTTTTGTGACAGACGGATAGATGGACGGACAGCGACAATTTTATATCCTTCCGCCTTTGGCGGGGGATAATAATTCAACTTGGATCACAGCCATGGTACGGTCAATGAAAAGCATTTGTGGGGGATGTATACCGTTTTGAGGGCTAGTCGAGCCTCACTCTTGAAAGCCTCGCCGTGTAAACCTTTCTTTAACTCATAATAAATAGTGATAAATGCAAGTACACAATTACAATCTTTTCATTTTTACTGTAAACCTTTGTACAAAGTTCAGATTGTCCACAGGTCAGACTGGTGTGTTGATATCGGCGACCTCGTTGATACAATTGTTGGTCACACGCTACCAGGGTATCAGTACATTACACTTAAACATTGTGATTAGAGTACGAACTAGAACACAAGTTATAAAATATGTGCGCATGACTTATAAATACTTTTGATAACATTTGGGTAAAATGCTGGCCGGAAAAAACGTCTGTCCTGCTGAAATAGGTCGACGATGCAGTCAAGTGCATAGCCCTGGTTTCAATTTGCAAGGCTTCAGTTACACAGATTAACCGCGCTTTAATTGCCGAAAAATTGAACCGTTGCTGCTGCTGCGAATGATTATGATTTTTAGGGGGATTGAAGTCGTTGTCATCATCTCATCATCAAAAACAACAACATTTTCATCATCATCATCATCATCATCATCATCATCATCATCATCATCACGTATTTATCATCGTCATCGTCGGCATCATCATCGTCATTATCATCATCACGTATTTATAATCACTATCATCATTGTCATCATCACGTTTTTATCATCATCATCATCATCACTATTATCATAATAACAGGCCCATCGCAGTTGATACACAAAGCAGCTACGCCCAATAATGTCGCGAGCTGTAACAGATCACGTTTCAAATGATATCACCTATATCTACATTGTAATCAGTAAAGTGCTTCATTCGTCTGAAGGTGCTCTCTAGATTACTTCTCAAGGTAAGAGTTTGATTTATGATTACTTTTAAGTGACACAATGTTCTTAATTCTTACACAGGTTAACTTGTTTTACATGCATTTCTATTTTAAATTGTGTATGTATATGTATTCCTATAAATGCTACCTTACCACTTACCACAACTAGATTGCATAACATTACCGAACTTCGACCGAAACTACTATTGCTGCTTCAACCAGCCGCGCAAAAGCTACAAAGTGTTTATATTAATACTACTCGTGTTACTGTTTGTGCTCCTAAGGCTGTTGTTGCCTGTTACTACCATTATTTTCTGAACTATTGCAAATTCTGCAATTATAATTAAAACAACACTACAAGAAGACTTACGATCACCACAACCGATACCATCATTGCTATCATCGCCACCATTGCCACCTTCATCATCCTTATCATCATCACATACACTTAAACCACATATTACCACAGCCGTTGCCGCCGCCGCCACCACCACCACCACCACACAATAACCACGACTTTCATCATCCTCATCACCACCACCACAACATCACACCTCTACACCAGCACCACACATACCTCAACATCACCATACACACCATCATTGGCACCTCCTCAACAACTACTACTACTTCTACTATCACTTCTTTTACTACTGTTGCTGCTGTTGTTCTTTCTACTGCTACTGTAACTGCGACTACTACATTCACTTAAGCTTATACTTCTTGTTCCACCACCTCCACTACCATATCGAGGAGGAGATGGAAAGCCGACCAATATAAACATTGTGTGTTTGCCACTGTCTAACTACTCTTGTCTGTAATAATTCCATAGTATTATACATTTATTTTATTTATGTTTGTTTTTGTTATTATTTTTATTATTATTATTGTTATTTATTTATTTATTTATTTATTTTTTGGTGGGGGAATTCGCGGTAAATATTTTTATAGGAACGTTTAATGAAAACTGAAACTGTTAATAAATTAGAAGAGAAATTCATGTTAAACCCTAGGAGTCTTTAATTTAAGATAAGTTACCGATATCCTACACGATACAAGACACTATATTTAACTAAAACATTGAACATGAAGTAATGATGTAAACTGTGGTTACCGCCTTGGAAAGGGTAATAATTCAATTGAATTTCTACATTACTTTTGCTTACAGGCTTGTAATCTAAACCGTCAATGTGTTAGCCCGCAAATGAAACATGAAATAAAATAAAAAAATAAAGTGGCCATAAAATAATGGCTGAAAAAACGTTTGATTTAGACTCTTATCTATAAGTGATGACAAACTATTTTTGACGGAAGGCAATGACAATCAAAGACACGTTGAACGTTGCCCTTTGGTCGGGAACGTCTGTCGATGGCAGTGTAATCGATAACAACTCCATGATAATGTAAATAAAGTAGTTTGATACAGCCTTAATATCTTTGCCAACTCATTTCCTTTTTCATTGTTTAATTCTGTTATACTCTATCCATTATTAGCTTTCCTGAGCATAACGTGCTCATGGTGAGCTTTTGTGATCACCGTTTGTCCGTCGTGCGTCGTCCGTCGTGCGTCGTGCGACGTCAACACTTACCTTGTTAACAGTCTAGACGCCACATTTATTTTCCAATCTTCATGAAACTTCGTCAGAACATCTTTCCCAATAATATATTGGAGGACTTCGAAAATTGTTCCGGTTGGTTGAAAAACATGCCTGCCAGAGGGCGTGGCAGTTTTCCTTATATGGCTATAGTAAAACTTGTTAACACTCTTGAAGTCACATTTATTTCCAATCTTCATGAAACTTTATCAGAACATGAGTTGTAATGATATCTTGGATGAGTTTGAAAATGGTTCCGGTCTGTTGAATAACATGGCTGCCAGGGGGCGGGGCGGTTTTCCTTTTATGGCTATAGTACAACCTTGTTTACACTCTATAAGTTTCATTTATTGTCGAAACTTAATGAAACTTAGTCAGAACATTTGCTCTAATGATGTCTTAGATGTGGTCGAAAATGGTTCTGGTCTGTTGAAAAACATGGCCGCCAGGGGGCAGGACATTTTTTCCTTATATGGCTATATACCGTAAAACCTTGTAAACACTCTTAAAGTCACATTTATTTCCAATCTTCATGAAACTTTGTCAGAACATGAATTCTTATGATATCTTGGATGAGTTTGAAAATGGTTCCGGTCTGTTGAATAACATGGCTGCCAGGGGGCGGGGCGGTTTTCCTTATATGGCTATAGTACAACCTTGTTGACACTCTATGAGTTTCATTTATTGTCCAAACTTAATGAAACTTAGTCAGAACATTTTCTCTAATGATATCTTAGATGTGGTCGAAAATGGTTCTGGTCTGTTGAAAAACATGGCCGCCAGGGGGCAGGGCATTTTTTCCTTATATGGCTATATACAGTAAAACCTTGTACACACTCTAGAAGTCACATTTTCAAACCAATCTTCGTGCAAATTGGTCGGAACATTATTTCAAATGATATCTTGGCTGAGTTCGAAAATGGTTCCGGCCCGTTGAAAAACATGGCCGCGTGGGGGCGGGGCCGTTTTCCTTATATGGCTATAGTGAAGACTTGTTGATGGTATATTAGCAACATTTATTGGTCAATCTTCATGAAACTTGGTCATAACATTTATTTCAATAAAATCTCGGCTGAGATTAAAACTGGGTCATGTGAGCTAAAAACTAGGTCACAAGGTCAAATAAAAAATAAAAAAACATGTTAATACTCTAGAAGTCACTTGTTTGGTCCAATCGTCATGAATAAGCTTGCACTTTTTCAGAATAGTCTAGTTCTTTTGGGTCTCAGGTGAACGCTCTAGGGCCCATGGTCATCTTGTTAATCAACAAATGATGCGCTATGATATTTCAATGTATTTTTATTGTCAATAACATCTAAATACAAAGACTTTTCAAATGCAGGTTTAAATTCTTTGTAAACTAGTAATGAAGTTGATGAATCAATATTAAACTTTCACCAATAACTGACTCGGGAATCAACCATACATCTGTAAATCCTGATTGATTTGACGAACTTTGGAGGACCAATTAACAGCGTTATTTTGTGTTATCTTATCTTGACACTCTTATCTACATATGTTCAGACATTTGGTGTCACATTCATACCAATTAACGCTTTTAATCTCAACTGGTGACATCGTCTAATATGGAGAGAATGCGATCGCGCCTCTATCACATATATTTATGCAAAACCATAATCTTGCTTAAACTGATTATCCGTAAATTAATAATTATGTTGTTGATTTTTTTATGTTACAAACAAATTGGCTAAAAATTAAGATAGAAAGCCTCGTAGGAACTAAATTGCAAAATCTCAGAGTTGATTTCAGGCTATATGTTTATATTATCTTTTAAAAATAGTTTTAGGCAGGGGCAGATAACTTTTTTTCAGTAATAAGTATGTCTCGTTTTGAAAATAGTTTTATATTGAATTTGAAAAAGAACACCTACCCGAATCACAGACTCTGGGCTGATACAAAGGAATTACTTTATTGATAATTTAATCAAACACACGTTTATGAAAGCTAATTACAATGTATAATTATAAGCAATCAAATAAGTTCGTATGTAAACAATTAAATCATTATACAGTTTTTCTATATGAAATAAAGAAAACAATTTTAAAATAATTTTGATCGTGAAACAATTGCATATACGAAAATAAATTGGGGCGAGTTGTCCAATAAATTTGGGGCGACTTGTACTATTTTTGGGGCGAGTTTACCTGGGGCGAGTTGACAATGGGGCGAGTTGTCTGGACACCATTTACCATTATGTCTTTGCTTACAAGCACGTATTACTTTTTGATCAGTAAAAGCTATATTTAACTCATTAAACATAATATTTAATTCATCATAAGTACCGGTCCTGATAAAACAAAACATCTTCATCAGCTTGATAAAATCTAGAGTTAGGATCATTAATTGATTTAAAATAGTTTAAAAACTCCCTACTACTTATATCTGACTTATTGTCTTTGCTTGTGTACTTTTGTAAAGACTCCTAGATTCTACCATGCTCTGTCTTTTCTCCGCGAAGGGGGAATGTCTGTACATATTTAGATTAATAACATTTTCTTAAATATTTACACTCATTATCAACATATGCAGCATTAGAAGTATTTTAATCAACAAAATGTGTATTGTCAACTATCTTTTTCTTGAAAAATGGTGAACTTATATTTTCAATTACATCACAAAATTGGGTAAAATAACTATCTAATGAATCACTGTTTTGAGTTTGATCAATACAACCACTTATGGTTTCAAAGGTATAAATAACACTTTCACAATGTAATGCATTAATATAATTCAATTTCTTTTCATTATCCCATTTATAAATGTATGGTATTTTTTTGGTATCATTTTCCATGTGGCTATTGCTATTAGGATATGTCTCTATCTCAGTTTTACATTTAATACTAAATTTTACTACACAGTGCTCCGATAAAATGTTAGGTTGTAAAACTTCAAACTTATGAATCAATGGAAACATATTTCTTTTACAGAGAACAAGATCAATAGTGCTACAACCTTATGAACTCACAAATGTATGTTTTCCTATATTTCTATCCGAACCTAGTCTATCATTCACTATTCTTTAACCTGACATTTAAAAAAAATCCAATAATAACTTTCCATACTCATTTACACTTTTATCAAGGTGACATCTTGGTAGGTTAACATCTTGTACATAATCGTCTGGTAACACATTTTCTACACAGATCTGAAACGTGTCATATAAAACAAAATCTGGTCTATCACCAACTCTGGAATAAAAATCTCCACATATAAGGAATTCACTAGTGTCATACTCATTCATATTTTTAAAATGAAGAATGTTACCTGTAATTAATTCAAAAACACTATTTTCTGAAAGATACTGTCTCCGCTGCTTTTTTTGGTGTATTGTTAACTAAACACATTAATAGATCATTGTTTAGATTAAACAATTGACCATCCATTTTAAACCACATTGTACATCACTTGTACTTTTAATAAATGTAACATATTTTTTTAGTTAATTATGAACATACATAATAATTCGTCTACATAATAATTCCACCACTACTTCTTTTCGAACTTTTCAGTTTAGTTTTTCTGTGTAATGTAAAGGATGTAAAATTCTCAACATTATAATTAAAGGTATCATTTGACCATGTTTTAATAAGCAATAAAATATCATATAAACTGAATAATGCTTTCATTCTGTACTGTAAAGTCTATTATATTGTTTACCAATATGTCCTTGAACAATAAATAAACAAACTCTGATCTCGTTGTTGACCTCATAGCCGTTCTACTTATTTTTGCTTGTCGGTAGCTGATTGGTCACTCCCGTTTTGCGCTCTGTCGGATTGTCTATTTTCGAATCTCCATTTCGTGTACGCGGTTTACTTGTCTGGGATCCCACAGAGAGTTTCTTTATCCCCACGCTGTTTTATCAGCTTGACTGCCAATGGTATGCTCACTTATCACGTTCTGTTCAGTATTCCTCGTATTGGGTATTCCCCGTGATTTTGTAGATGTTGCAGTTTCGTTGCTGACACTTGTTGTTGTTTTGATACTTTCAGATGTGCTTTGTTCTGTTCTGTTTAATCTTTACCGCCAGAAATGGCGAACCCCAGCATTTGTTGGGAATATGAATTACACCTTCACCAAGAGTATGAACTATATACACAGTTTTTCACAACCTAGGACATCACAAAGTACTTATATACACTCAACAGTGAATAAAACGTTTAAAAAAATGGCCACACGTTATTAACCAAGAAGTCCTTAGTTTCCAGACAGTTGTTTATATAGTTTATATCTTTCAGAGTGTAGATGGAAGAACAGTCTTCTCACATGAAATTCCAGTGCACCCTGTTTCTCTCTAAATTGGGCTTGACTTGGAACTGTTTCGTCAGCCTCTTTACAGTTCGGGCATACTTAATCAGATAGTGGTAGATAGCTTCAACTGGCAAAAGTCATGTCAAGATAAACACACAGGGGTCAGCAGTGTTGTTTGGGAGAGACAGTATTTGTTGTGTTTTTTTCTTTGGAAAAATTCAAGCTGGTTAATTAAAGTACTTTTTGGGGTAAATGTTTCTATGTCATAAGTGAGGACAGGTAGCACAAAACACGTGTATATATCCAGCATTGACTCGTTGTCCAGTCAATTGTGACCATGCAGTCCAGCTCCAAAAAGACTGTACAGTGCTCGCCTTGCCTTTCAAATGTTACCTTTAATATTCACTTCAGCAGTTTCACAGACCGATGTTGTCCTAGTTATTCCTAGATGAATCGACGAATCAACTGAATTGAGATTTTGTTCTCTCAGTTTGAAGTTACTGTTTTGTACTGACGCAGCTATTCTTTCAGAATGTTTAATGTTTAGGGCTACAGTGTTAGTGGGTTGGAGAAGGTAACGTTCTTCATTTGCGAAAGTGTGGGACATGTCTATCATAAGCTGCACGTCTCCATAGTCTCTACCCATCAGACATATGTCGTCTGCGCATGCAGATCTATTGGCAAGTACGGTGCCGATGCGTCCACCACGTCCAGTGTCCGCTAACCTGTCTAGCAGCGGATTGACATACAGTGTGTAGAGGTCCGTTGAGAGAATCCTTCCCTGTCGTACACCTTGGGATATATTGAAGGGTTTGCTTATGTGGGACTTGAACTTGATAACACTTGACGAGTCTTGGTGTAGGGATTCCACGAGGAGCCAGTGTCCGTCACTTATACCTGTGTGGTACAGTCTTCGCAGAAGTTGTAAGTGGTCTACCCCGTCGAATGCAGACTTAGCGTCCAGATGCACAACATGGGCTGGTGTTTTCATGTCGGTACACTGGCGGTTATACTCCTCGAGAATAAAGACAGCATTTAATGGTGAGGACCCTGATGTAAAACCTCGTTGCATTAGGTTTTGAGCATTCAAAATACAGTCTTAAATTCTATTCCTTATGATAGTCTCGATTAGTCTACAGATAGTGTTTATGATTGCTGCGAGTATGTGAGTTTTTAAAGTATCTGGTCCAAATGCAATATGCTCAATGCTCACACCGAAGATGTCTGCCGCCTTGCCTTTATGTATAGTTTTCAGGTTCTTTTTAAATTCATCTATATTCACTGGGCAGTTGGATACAATGCTGGCTATGGTTGACATTTCATCTTTCACCTGGTTATGGTAGGTTTCAGCAAATTCTGTATTCTCTGAGTTCTTTGCTAATTGCTCGAAATGCTCTTTAAAACACTATTAGATGCCATCTGTTCCGGAATATCGTGTCTCACCTACTTATAAGTCTTCGACAACTTGTTTTAGCGATCCTCTTTGCCTATTTATCAACTTATAAAAGAGTTTCTTATCATTTGATCTAGAGTCTATCTCTCTCTCTTTTCATCAGTTAGTTTCTTGGCTGTACTTACTCTACACAAACGTCTAAAATCCTTTTAAGCCTGCTTTCTTTAAGCAAATGTTGGGTCATGTGGGTCATTTTTACGTCCATTTTCTTTGCATTGTTTATTTATTGCTCTCAACTTCTTACGAGAATGCGAGATGTCCGAGTTCCATACAGCTAATTTGGGCTTTGTATTTCTAGGACATTTCTTTTCTCCTTGTACTTCAATTGCTGCATCACGCATTATGTTACAAATTTCAGTAGATGCCTTCTCTATCGAAATTGTCGTATAAGTGTCCGCTTTATCAAGCTAAGAGGCGACCAGTTCAGCGTAAGCTTGTTTGTCCAACTTGTCCCATTTTACACTAGCCACAGTAGACGTTTAAGTACTTTTAGAATCACTTGATAGTTTATCTGTTAGTTCGAGTTGTATGGTAGCTAGGATTGTCACATGGTCAGACACATTTTGCACTACTGGGAAGATTTATTTTTTCCTATACAGAAAACTGTCTGACTTTGTTGTTCATAAGTAGTCTATTTCTGATTCAAATTGCCCACTTGGGTGAAAAAAGTGGATCCTACACACGAAAACTCTAACTCGAACTCATGAATGAAATTGTTAAAGTAGGAGCGTTTCCTATCAGAAGCTTGAACACTTAGGTCAATATTAAGATCTTCCCCAATCAAACTGAAATAAGAGTTTGTATACTTGGAGGCAATTTCAAACAGTTCATCAACAATTCCACAGAAATCATCAGTACTAGTACTGTACCCCCGACAGGGCATGAAGACACACACAATACGTGTTTTAATCTTACAAGAGTTCCTGTCACAGATTTCCACAAACTGAATTCGTTCTGATCCTTCTTGGAGCGGTTTAACGAAACTACTTAACGATTTTTAATGGTTCAGGGGAATCACACAATTTGGGGCTCCGTCACACGTTGGATGTCCACAGTTAATGTTTACCAGTTAACAAAAGCTACTTTCACCATAAAAAGTCTTAAAATTGCATTTAAAAATCATAAATGTACAACCACATCCATTCAACACCATCACCCGGAAGCATTTTGTGGACAGTAATTTAAAAATGAGCATAATCAGCAAAAGAAAATGGAAATACATGTTTCCACAAATTGTTGTCCAGCTTTGAGATCATGAGATAAGCATTTAATTATCTTTGGATGTCATACGTGATAACTAGTTACAACTTGTTTTTCCAAGAACAGCTTTAGATAATGAAAACAACCGTATTTTTTCAATAAATTGAGTGTTTATGAAATAGTTTGTGCATACTTTAATACAATAAGTTGATTTTGTATCATATATCAAAGTCGGTAATAATGAAGTAACTGAGTATGAGAATATCTACAAGAAATTCAACATTGATATTATTTTAAGGTACCAAGAATCTTTCACTTGATCTTTCTCATAGTTACAAATGTGTGCTTTGTTGACGAAATGTAGATTGTTGTGCACTTTCAGGTAAGTAAACAGTTCCTTTAAGCTCTATTTGTTCGTCGCATGTGACAGACCTAGTTTCCTGATTGTTTACGTTTGTGTGGAAGTGTCTTGTCTGTGATGATGGCTCTGTGTTGTTTTCATCAACACAGACGCTGCTTTCGAGACAGTCTACCATCGTTTCATTGGAATATATCCTCTGTTTTGTTTTTGAACCTAAGTCTTCTTCTATTGGTGACCTCGCATTAAATCCATCTATTCTTTCTGTTCTTAGCACATCGAACCAGTCGGGGAACATATCTTTTACACACCTGCCGTAAATAAATAATGTTGCTGGGTAGCGTATCTCTACCTTTCTCCTGTTCGATCTGGCTTCTGTTGACTTGTAAAGTGTTGATCTTGCTTTAGAGATTTCTTTTGGATATGGTCTATCAATCCCGAAGCTGCTGTTCTTCAGATGGTTAACCTTTCTCATAATCACTTCAGTATCATTATATATATAGTCTCTAAATCTTGCCATTATAGGTCAATTCTGGTCAGTTCCATCTCTGTATGCTTGCGGTGACGTTCGTCCTAAACGGCGTGCCCGCTCTATTAAATATCTTCTGTGTCAATTCCAGTTATTCAAAAAAAAATCAAGTTGTTTCGCATGCTTCTTGCCTCAGTGTCTATTGATATATAGCACAACACCCTTGACATATACTCCTGTCTCTCAAACATTTGTTCAATTGTGATAATTTTGTTTTCTAGTTCGGCACAGTATTTGTTTACATTTTCAACGTCCCATGAGTTTTCTACATCACTTATCTTGTCCAAGTTTTTTTTTAACTTGGCAAATATTTTGTTGAGTTTCTCATCAGAAGACAGGTTTGCAAAAGTTTCGCTAATAATACTTCTTGCTCTTTTTCTTTTCTTTGTCACGGCCTGTCATTTCCCGTCATTTTCTTCTTTGTCTCCACTGTACGAAATCCCAAAACGGTTTTTATGCGATATATCCTCACAAAAATCAAATTCTTCGTCTTCACTACTAACACCACTATATCCCTCGCAACAATTTTCCATTTAATGATAAAACAAACGAAAATAAAGATTTTAAATCACTCGAAAATACAATTTCTTCTGTCCGCTATAGATGTTCACCTCCTGACCACTTGACCACTCATGCGTAACATATATTGTTACAATTACTGTATATATATAAAAACAAATTAAAGTAGAGGCAAACATTGGAATATGTTGGTGCATTTAAAGACATATTTTATAGTGTCATTAAATGTTTTAAAATTGGGTATTTGTAAGTTATCTTTTCTGATCAAAATGTACGTCAAATTAAGTTAGAGCAAATTAGCACACCAGTGCATATCTTTTAAGACATACACTTCGACTTTGTATCTTCTTAAGGTATGGAAGAAATTCTTCTTTTTACTTCTTCTTTCAGTGATTAAAAACAAAATTCTGTGTATTCAAAGAATTCAATAATTTCAACTGTACATGTTGTTTCCATGGTAACTAGCAGACATTTTTTAATGTTGCTAATGATTTATATTTATTAAAAGGTATTTACTTATTTTATTGACTTGAAAATAAATAAAGAAATGCTTATTTATCTCTAAATTATCCAATAACACATTAATAGTTTATTGTCTCTGTGTGTTGGGCCACATCATACTTCTTCACAGATTTCAAAGTGAGCTGTGGCCACAAACTGATAAACATGTCAGTGGCGTTATAGACGAAACTAAGAACGAGTCTTCGTACTCATACATTAAGGTTACATTATGAACCACCTGCCTCGAAATTGTGCAGGTTAAGTAATTCTAGTATCTATTATATGCTGTAATCGAAACTGTTCACTAAATTGCGAATTAAAACACATTTTCTCTTTTTTTTTAAATAGCAACATACTCAGATAAAAAAGGTGAAATCTCACTGGGAACATTGAGATTATCATAACATGTTTATTTGGTTAGAGACCGGAAAATGAAAATTGTAAACTGTCGGAAAATTAAGATAAAACGAATTTTACGGGTTTTTAATCAAATTGTGTAATTACTGATAACTGGAAGCCTTGTGAAAAGAATGTCTGAAATCTCCCTTGGGATATTTAACACTGGATATCGATACTTACACACGATAAGATAATCTTCTGTTCTACTCTAAAAACATCACGAACTACTCATTGATTACAAATTTACAATATTATCGGGAAAGATTAGAAATCCTTGAAAACAGTAACAAAACCGAATCTGGCTATCTGACTAATTATCCGTGTTTAACTTCCATAATATTCTGTGAACTAGAGCTATATATCAAATATTTCGTTATTTTCAGGACGTACTGCTTTGCAAGTGGCTATTTTAGCACAAAAATACGACGTCCAACCACTTCTTAAACGATGCCAAATTATCATCAAAAAAAAACTTTTGAACAACCCGGACCATATGAAGACGAGATAACCATAACGCTTAAAAGCGAAGATAAGCTGTACGTGTCAAAGTAATTTTTAGCACACGTTTCGCCAGTATTCAAGGCTATGTTTCAAGGGAATTCCGTGGAGGCTGTGAGTAACAGTTTAGATATGAACGATTTAAGCAAGGAGCATTTTATAGGGTTCTTGTTATGCTGTTACCCAAGGACGATGAAACAGATAACTTGTAAGTGAGACACACCCATGAGGAATATGTTTATATTAATAACCTGTGTGAATTAAAACAGAGATTAAATCTACACGTATGTTTAAACTAAAGTTGTATAAAGAACATATGCATGTTGACATTTTGAAACTCATCCGGACGTCTTAGCCAAAATTATTTAATTAGGAATCTATCTATCTATCCATCTTTCTATTGTATTTGAAAATGGAACGCATTAGTCTCAAAAACATGTTGCATTGCCTATAGCTTCCCTTGGAGAGTTAAGACCAACGCAGAGTCAACCATTTTACTATATCGTAACATATGGGGATTAAAATTAAATGAATAAAAATAAATATTTAAACTATCAAAAAACACATGAATAGTATAATACTGTCTCTGTGTGTTGGGCCACATCAAACTCTTTAACATATTTCATGGTAAGTTGTTATCACAAATGATTAACATGTCAGTATTGTTAAAAGACGAAACTAAGAATGAGCCTGCGTATTTATACATTAAAGTTGCATTATGGACCACTCGGATGGCGTCTCAAAATTATGGGTGTGAAGAGAGTCTAGTATCCATGTAGTCGAAACTCTACACTAAACTGCGAATTTAAGGGGTGTTGCTGCAGTTTTGCTGATTTTTTTCCATCTAATAACTTTTGCTCAAAAATTATATTCAAGTACTACATACAAATACTATATGAAAAATGAAATAAAAACATAGGGTCACCGGCCTTTTTTTTATTTTATTCACCATTATATAACATGTACTTTTTCATAAAAACTGAAAAATCTATAATTGCATAAAAATGATTAATAACCTATGAAATTGGCAACATGTAGATATTATATAAGCTAATATATATCATATACCATTTAATTAAACCACAAACTACCAAAAAATGGAGAACACAAGTTAAATTTTAAGAAATTTTAATTTTTATAATTTTTATGTCACCCAAAAAAACGTCATTTTTTTACTATTTTAACACAAAAATGGAAGTTAAAAAAGTTCTATCTAATAACTTTTTGCGAAACTGCTCAAATATGTTCATCTACGTATTGTTATCATAAAACAAAAATAAAAAAGGGGGGTCACCGCACTTTTAACAGAGATTTTTTTGTTTAACTATCCCTACCGTCTATGTCAAATTTCCTAAAATACAGCAATTAGGCGAAACCCAAGTACCGGTACACAGACTGTTATGCATAAACATTATAGATTGTTTACAATCTTAATTGGGATCACAACGGCTTACTAAAACACAGCACTAATACAATATTTAATCACAAACATAAGACCATACAGTATCAAACTCGACCTTAATCCTCCATAACAGGGACTTGTTGACAGATTTCGGCATGTTTTGGAGTTTGTGATTAAATGCTTTAAATTTATTAATGTAAACAACAGGACTAAAGAGCTCCAGGAAAAAAACAAGAGTGAAATAAAAGAAAGAAAAAAAGAATAAAAAAAAGTTTACCGCACCTGGGATCGAACCACTGAGTACCTATTATGAACCTACTCGGTCATAAATGTGTGATGATTCTGATAACAAAACTATTGGGTTGTGATAATAGCATCGGTGTTGCAATAAATATATACTCGGTTAAATAAACTGCCGCAACACCCCTTAAACATTTTATTTATAGCAACATATTAAAATAAAAAAGATTTAAGCCCAACTTAAAACTTTGAAATTATCATAAAATGTATACATGTATTTGTTTAGAAACGGGAAAATGAAATTTTAAAATGTCGGAAAATTAAGATAAAAATAAATATTTTTCGAATTTAAAGGTTATCCAAACATAACGGGTTTTTAATCACATTGAGTAATTAGTGATAACTGAAACCCTTGTGAAAAGAATGTCTGAAATCTCCCTTGGGATATTTAACACTTGATATCGATACTTACACACGATAAGATAATCTACTGTTCTACTCTAAAAAACATCACGAACTTCTCATTGATTACAAAATTATAATATTATCGGGAAAGATCGGAAAGCCTTGAAAACAGGAATAAAACCGAATCTGGCTTTCTGACTAATTATCCGTGTTTAACTTCCATAATATTCTGTGAACTAGAGCTATGTATCGAATCTTTCGTTATTTTCCGCACTTATCTCTAGGCAAGTGGCTCCTTTAGCAGAAAAATATGACGTCAAACCACTTCTTAAACGATGCAATTGGAAAATGATCAGTGATAAGTTAATGATGGAATATCGTTAACAGAAAGTCACCGCAGCGCAGTTGCTTCTTTTGACAAAAGCCATTGTGCAAGGTAAAGATATGTCTATAAATTCTACAGATGGCAAATCATTTAAAAACAATTGAGATTACGGATTACGCAATCGAACGAATCCCTCAGTTTGGATCAAGTATTTATTTGCAAGACGGTTTTGACAACTACTTGGCGGATATGACAGTAGAAGAACAACACACTTTAAAGGAGTGTCAAAATGATTGTCGTTCATTATTTAATAATCTTCCCGAAAAATTTCGATTCAGAATCATGAAGGACAGACTTAAGTTTAAAGAAGACAATCGTCTCTGGAAAACACCGAGATGACATTGTGACATTTTTAATTATTAAACAAACTTTAATGGCGATTGAGATCGGAAGAAGAACTTTCTAGGTATTACACGTGCATTTCAGCTGAGTCCTAATGATAAAAAAGTAACTTTTATACCTTTGAAAAAGGTAAAACATACTTAGATAAACATGGAAACACCTCAACCTGCAAAATTAAAATTATCCTCGAGTGTTTATTGCTTTTAGAAACTGGTAGAAATTGACATATGAATAAATGAAAATGGATTTTAATGCGTTCATTGTATGTCTATACTGGGGGACATTTTGTTTTTGCCCTGTCTGTTGTTTTTTTTTGTTGGTTTGTTGGTTTGTTTGTTTGTTGATTTGTTTGTGTCAAACTTTAATATTGGCCATAACTTTTGCAATATTAAAGATAGCAACTTGATATTTGGCATGCATGTGTATCTCATGGAGTTGCACATTTTGAGTGGTGAAAGGTCAAGGTCATCCTTCAAGGTCAAAGGCCAAATATATGGGTAAAATCGCTCATTAAATATACACTATAACTTCTTAACAACTTCTTTCATATACTTCATATCTCAAAGGCATATGTATCTCATACAGCTGAACGTTTCAAATAGTGAATTGGTAACTTCTAGGTCACCCATCTAGGTCAAAGGTCAAGTTCTTCTACAAACTCAAATACTTCAACATTGGCCAAAACTGTTCAACCGTTTAAGATAGCAACTTTATATTTCGCATGCATATGTACCTCATGGAGCTAAACATTTCCATTGGTGGCAGGTCAAGATCATCCTTCAAGGTCAAAGGTCAAATATTTTAAAATAAGCCATAAATTTTAAACTATTGCAAATAGCAGCTTCATATTTAGTATGTATGTGTAACTCATGGAGCTTCACATTTTAAGGGGTACGATGTAAAGGTCAAGGTCATCATGAAAGTTCAAAGGTCAATTACAAAGGTCAACATCTGTTATTTTAAATATGGCAAAACGTCAGTACCACTTGAAACAGATACTTCATAGTTTACATGCATGTGTAACCCATACAGCTGAACGTATTCATTGCTTACAGTTCAAGGTCAATGTCATCCTTCAAGGTCATTTACATAAAATTGGCTATAACTCTGAAACTATTGTACATAGAAACTTTATATTGTGGATGCATGTGCATTTCACACAGCCTCTTATTTTGAGTGGTGTCATTGTCATCTTTGTCCTTTGCATTTACAGTTTAGTACAGTCAATGACATTTCTAATGTCAGTAATCATAAGAAAGCCAGGGTACCTACTGGGGGCATAGTGTTTCACACACACATCTTTTTTTATTAATTTGAGATTTAAAATTATTCGAATTGTTTATCGTGAAGATTTGTTTTACAGTTATTGAACGAAACCAGAAAATATGTATTCATATAACAAACAATAAAAAAAAACATTAAGCATGTCATTTTCTAGTCCAAATAATTTAAATTTCAAGCCGATTACATTACAGATCCAATACGATACATCTTATTCCTACTCTGTATTTACACCATATATCTTTTTTTAAACTGACTTCTGATTTATTAAAGGGACTGTAAACCACGAATGACGAAAACAGAAAAGTTCTAAAATACCGTATTTGTTAACAATTATTAGTTTATATTGATTAAATATCACGACTGGTATTTAAAACTACTTGAAAAAAGTTTTTTTTTTATTTTTACTTTATTTTTGTATTTATTTATGTTTTCTTGGTATGCATACCTAGTAAAAATAAAAAATATAAAAATACATGATTCATCGTCACGTGGTAAACCCAGGAATGCAAATTGTGCATGCGTAGTGAATTGCATATATTGTATATATACAATTCTCAATCTACTTGCTTTATTTATAGTATGTATATCGTTATGTCACCTATTTTCGCGATTTCACATCGCGAAATTTTATTGTCGAATATACTGAAAATAAGAACTTTTTTCAAGTAATGTAATATGAGAGTCGTGATATTTTAATCAATATAAACTAATAATTGTAAAAAAATACGGTATTTTAGAACTTTTCTTTTTTCGTCATTATTGGTTTACAGTCCCTTTAATGATCCTATGCTACAATTGATCCTTTGTATACCTTATCTCATTCGTAGTCACATTATTATTGTTATTGTTTACAAATACATGTGATGCATTTCCAAATTTTCCGACCATATGACTGATTGTTTGTTTGTTGTTCATTAATATACTGCGTGTACCATCATGATGAAAGTGCATTTCGAAAATAGTGCTGATATGCTCGACTTAACAGGGAGACGTTATTTAAATTTTAAATGTGCTATCAATAATTTAGGAACACCGATATCCTATTTTCCTTATTAATTAACAACTTCAAGGGTTTTCATAGCTACATATGATCATTTAAAACTATTTTATATAACGGCATGTTATGCACTGCCGTGTTCAAGAATCTCAGACGACATACTCATGACATTTCATCAAAATTATTTTCAAATCAAACATGCCATATCGTTATGGTTTCCCTCTTTTAGATGATTCATTATTGAAACAGTTATTGTTATGTATACAGTACTGAGTAAACAGAAAATCCGGACAAAACTGGATTAAGTGTTGGGTGTTGTGAAAACATGCTTAGCAGGTATACTGACCTATTGTGTAGAGTCTAGACTGCGATGTTTTGACAATAAGGATTAACATGTGCGTATGCAATTCTTCGGCAATTTTTTTCTGCGATTTGAGATTTATTTCGTGAATTTGGAATTTGCTATTTTGAATTTGGGAACTGGTATAAACATGGGTGTTTTTTGCGCTGTTTCGAATTGATAATTTTCGGAAAAGTAGCCGGCGCCTAGATTGTTAGTAACGGGCGAAATCGCAGACCGCCGGTGCTTCTACAGAACACTGGTAGTCCCTGATTAACCTGTGCCGACTGCACAGGCTAATCTGGGAAGACACTTTATGCACATGAATTAAGCCCCATTTTCCCAGAGCGCGCCTTATTTTGATTTCAATATCATTTTATTTGTGCTATTCAAACAGAGCAACGATTATAAAACCAAATTTTAAACTAAAAGTGCTAGTTTATTAAAGCTTATTCTAACAGCTTTTTAAATGTCAAACATCTATTTATGAACTCAATTTGCTGCAGTATAAACAATAGCATGGTAAAATTAATGCTCTTTCAACAGAGTGTGTTAATGTAAACAATCTGGCAACACAATGTTTTTTATAAACTTTATGGTTAAATGCAATTTCCCTTCAGAACACTAGGTGAAAACTGATTGAAACTGGTTTAATAAGGTTTCAGCTCTGCCTTTGGAGTCGGTGACCAGGTGACCATTGGAGCATAGAGTTGCAATACGGATGTTATCCTGTTTCTTTAATTTGACGAATGACCAGAATGGTTTTGTATTGTAGGTCTGAAGACCTTCATTGATAATTTTGTTAACATGCTCCCATTCTGCCTGTCGGATTCTTTTCTTACTTTCATTTGGGAATTTTCTATAGTGTGTCCAATTATTTGAAGTTCTAGCTTTCTTATAGAGGCGTGCTTTCTTCTTTATTATCCCGATTATCTATCGGGTTTAATATATTGTAAGGCTGCCTGTAGCTCAGAGCTCTTTCCGGTGCCAAGGCTTCTGCAATTAACATATATAAAACGAAGATTCATTTTGTCTGATACGCAGTAGAGGGATGAGGTATTCGTCATATATGTGTCGTGTTCTGAGAAAACTGGGCATAATGCATGTGCGTAAAGTGTCGTCCCAGATTAGCCTGTGTAGTCCGCACAGGCTAATCAGGGACGACACTTTCCGCTTTTATGACATTTTTCGTTTAAATGAAGTGTCTTCTTAGCAAAAATCCAATTTAGGCGGAAAGTGTCGTCCCTGATTAGCCTGTGCACACGCTTATCTGGGAAGACACTATACGCACATGCATTATGCCCAGTTTTCTCAGAACACGACACAGATGTGCTGGAGGTGGATAAGACTTATTAAGAATTTGTTCTTATGTAACCGGACCGCCGGGGAACGCTGTGCCCTTGCTATTTATAGCACAACACAACTCGCTTGCTGCGTTTACTCTTTTATTCATAATCATAGTTTATAATTCCTTACAAATTCGATCGGTTCTTATTTCCAACTTGTTTCTAACCTATTTCCAACTGACTCTCTCTGACTTGTGTCTTGTAACTTACTTTCTAACTTTTTCATTCCTAATGCCAAGTCACACCCACACATCTCACTGACCAATCATCACTACCTTTCATCCATCAATCATACAGATCCCTAATACCAAGTCACACCCATACATCTCACTGACCAATCATCTCTATCTCTCATCCACCATCATACATTACCTTACTTCCTTACTTCTATAAGACTGTAATTAATTAGCACCTAGTCTAAGAATCTTTAGTCACAGTCATATTAATAGCTAGAGCTGATAGGCATACAGTCTGCATCCTGAGTGTGCATTCAACATGAAAAGACTTCCAAGACTGTAACTAACACAATGTAATCAATATCAAGCTAAACATGTGGTTCCAAGTAACCTACTACTGCCATTCAGTAGACAAAGAAATC
>VMBQ01004543.1:2505-25694 GCA_007657795.1 Dreissena rostriformis
AATAATAATAATAATAATAATAATAATAATAATAATAATAATAATAATAATAATAATAATAATAATAATAATAATAATAATAATAATAATTATTATAATTATAATAATAATAATAATAATAAAAATAATATTCATATTAATAATAAAAATATTAATAATAATAAGTTTATTATTATTATTAAAAATGATTGACATTTATGAACACTGAACAAAGTATTTTTTCCACTTTGATGCGCCACTTGAAACGCAGGCCGAAAATATGTTTCGCTACAAGTTAAAAAAATAAATATAATTTGTAGATACCAATTACTAAATACCTGTATTTTTGTTAATGTTGCTAAGCAACATCATGCAAAACAGATATAACGGCAAACGTATAAGCTCAGCGAATTGGTTTCCATGACGAATGTTTGCCAGGTAGCTAAGTGTCGGATATATTGAAGCCGCGCGTTTCTTGTGTTTCATTATAAAGAGCTCCGTATCACTATTGTTTCTTACGCGTACGCTTAATAGAAATATAGTTATGTATTTTACAAACAAAATGTTCTGGTACATGATATATTTAGTTTTACTTAAAAGTGTTTATTTACAAATGTCAAGCGAAACATCGACATCAAGACTTCGCCAACGATTAGATAGACTTGAAGAAAATGTATTGAGGATTCAAAATGATGTCATTTTAGACTTAAGAACTGAACTGCGTAATTTACGAATGGATTTAAAAGGAGAAATGGATTTTATAAAAGAGGACATATCAGCGCTTTCTGCCAGGCTCACGGGATCGTCAGGACAGGTTGTTAGACATGACGAAGAACAGGTTTCTAAAACACAGCACGGGTCATGTGATTGTGGAGCCATAGTGAGTCAATACGAAAATGTAATGGTTGCGTTTAAGAGAGAAAAGTCTGGGAACATAATGCTTCAAAAGCAATTTCAAGAAATAAGACAACAACATGATTTGGAAATCGTTAAATATCAGCTCAAAGTTTAATAATATGGATTCTAGATTGATCACTGCGGAAAAGACATTGCGTTCAGAAATTGACACTAATAAATATGAAAGAGTTGCGGAATTTCAAGAAATGAGAAAACACCAGGATTTTGAAATTGCAAATGTCAGCGAAAAGTGTTCTAAAGTTGAATCAAGATTAAATAGCGCGGAAAAGACATTACGTTCAGATATTGACACCATAAAAAAAGAAACAATTTCGGCTAACCAAAGATATTCTACGCATCAAAAAGATATAAATACACTGCGTGCTTACTTCAACGACGGGATAATGCATTTAAATCAGTCATTGACGAACCTTTCTTTGAATACGTTAAAGGAAATATCTTGGATAACATCAGATACTGCCAATCTTAAAACGTCGAATGAAGTATTGAAGAACATAACTGATAATTTAATTCGGCATACTCAATCCTGTGACAGTGTCGTTAAGAGTGGCGAATACACAATATATCCCGATGCATATCATCTGCAAGGAATGAAAGTTAATTGTGATGTGGATTCCACGAACCAAGGATGGATAGTTGTACAGAGGAGAAAAGACGGGTCTGTAGGTTTCAACAGAACTTGGGCAGATTACAAAGCTGGCTTCGGTGACTTGAGTGGGGAATTCTGGTTGGGCAATGACCATATCTACCAGCTGACAAAGGACAGACCAAGACAGCTGCGGATTGATATGGTGATGTTTGATGGACGAAAGGCATATGCGCTGTATTCTGAGTTCAATATTTCATCAGAGTCTGAGAAGTATAAGCTCCATGTGGCCGGATACACTGGGGACGCAGGAGACTGTTTGTTAACGGTTCGTTATGCTGGTCAAGGTCACGACGGTCAGTCGTTCTCAACTTTCGATAGAGATAATGACCTAAGCAGCGTGTGTTGTGCATGCACATATGGTGGAGGTTGGTGGTTTGCATACTGTTTCAGCGCAAATCTTAACGGTAAATACTTCAAGGAAAAGGATTACGTGCCTCAATGGAAAGGAATTCAATGGTCCACGTTCACTGGGGACAGCACATCTTTAAAATTTGTGCAAATGAGCATACACTAAATATGTTCTTTGATATGTTGATACAACTTGATAATCATTTCCATTGGAGCAAAGAAAAAGATTGTCATTCGTATTGTATCGACTGTTTAGAGGTTTTGATGTACTTTTAAACATTGCATTATATTATGAAACACATTTCATTTTTAAATGACTTAAGAATCACCTTTGAAAAACCCTGTCGCGAATACATTGTGCTTTAAATGTGTATTATCCTTCATATGTTTATGTGAAGCATTTAACATTCAAGTATCATGTAAATTTGGTGTGATACATCTTTAATTGGAGACTTTTCCAACGCAATACTTTTTAAGAATTGTTCAAACTCGAATATCGCAGGTGTGAGTAATGATTTAGATTTAAATTTGTACATGTGATAATTTGAGTTGATTCTGTGGACGCTCACGATAAAATCATTCATCCGTGACGATCGGACACTTTAGCCGTGGGGTAGGTATGGTTTCATCTTTTTGCAGGTGAAAATGGTGAACGCGATATAATGCATTTTTTTTTTAAATTTCAATGTCATCATTTTAGGTGGGCTATAACACCAGGAAAACATACAATTTATTCAAAAACAATTTGGCTCGTATGAATATTTAGGAGCGCAAAGGCGTTATCGGCATGTTGCAGGCTACTTACCCCACGATTGTCACGGATAAATTATTTCATCGCGAGCTTGCAAATAATGTGGTCAAATGATCACAAATGCAATTTAAAATCAAAATCTTGACTAAATAGTGAAATATTCAAGTTTGAAAAGTGTTGCGTTAGAATAGTCTCCAAGTGCGCTATGCGTTAGAAAAGTATTCAATTGTAGTAAGGTTTGGGTTGTGTTATGCTTCTATTCGTTGTCATATTAAGCAATCGTTTTAAGCCGGGTGAAACGTATTAAACAATACCTAAAATTTACCGTCACATGTTTTTGATCCTGCTTACTTATTTAATCACTCCTAAAGTATATAATCAGTTTCATCTAGAGATATTATTTACATGTTGAAGACGGATGGATGGACGGACGTCTGGGCATACAGACGGAAAGGCTATAGACCCTTCTGAAAAGTATTGTACATAAACATCAAATTGATCGTCATATTTGTTTGGTCCAGCCTAATAATTGAATCACTTCTTAAATGTATACATATGTTTCATCCTTACTTACGTTTTGACGGACGTCCGGGCATACAGACGGACAGACGGATGAACGAAATACTATAGACCATTTGGTGCAACATCGACAGGGGACTTAAACGTAACAGTCACCATAACAATGAACATTTCAGAAGTGACCATAGCATGCCGTTGTTGTGTTGCAATATGATAACTGATATATCTGTAAGACAATTCATTGTGTTGCAATCTGATAACTGATATATCTGTATGACAATACATTGTGTTGCAATCTGATAACTGATATATCTGTATGACAATACATTGTGTTGCAATCTGATAACTGATATATCTGTATGACAATACATTGTGTTGCAATCTGATAACTGATATATCTGTATGACAATACATTGTGTTGCAATCTGATAACTGATATATCTGTATGACAATACATTGTGTTGCAATCTGATAACTGATATATCTGTATGACAATACATTGTGTTGCAATCTGATAACTGATATATCTGTATGACAATACATTGTGTTGCAATCTGATAACTGATATATCTGTATGACAATACATTGTGTTGCAATCTGATAACTGATATATCTGTATGACAATACATTGTGTTGCAATCTGATAACTGATATATCTGTATGACAATACATTGTGTTGCAATCTGATAACTGATATATCTGTATGACAATACATTGTGTTGCAATCTGATAACTGATATATCTGTATGACAATACATTGTGTTGCAATCTGATAACTGATATATCTGTATGACAATACATTGTGTTGCAATCTGATAACTGATATATCTTTATGACAATACATTGTGTTGCAATCTGATAACTGATATATCTGTATGACAAAACATTGTGTTGCAATCTGATAACTGATATATCTGTTTGACAATACATTGTGTTGCAATCTGATAACTGATATATCCGTATTACAATACATTGTGTTAATGTGTTAATTTCTTATCAATAGAGCAAAAACCCTGTGTACTGATGTATCTTGTATTTAGTTCATCTGAACACAAAGTGACATTGGTAAGCTATTGTAATCAGTCTGTGTCAACGTTAAGCTCGTTATCGCATTATTGGCCACTTTTCTAATCTTATGATGATGGCACCTTGTCAGAATGTTAATCTTGAAAAGGCTCTGTTCGAATTTTGGCAACGAGCAACCAAAACCTAGGTCACTAGGTAACATGTCAAATCATGGAGATTCGTGGAGATGAAAAACACTCTAGAAACCACGTGTACGACTCAATCTAAATGAAACTTTGTCAGAAAGGTTATATGGAAAATATATAGGCAAAGTTTATGAGTCTGGGTCACATGCGTCTTAAAACTAGGTCAACATGTAAAATCTTTGAAAACCCATGTTACACATATAGAGGCTAATTAATTGTTTAAACTTGATGAGATATGGTCAGAAAGATTTTCTTGATAATATATACATGTATGCCGACGTTTGAATCTGGGTCACGTGCGTACGAAAATTATGTCAACAGGTCATATTTTAGAAAAACCGTTATACCACTGTAGATGCCATCATTATTGACTCAATCTTGATGAAACTTAATCAGAATGTTTACCTTCATAATATCTAAGAGTTTGAAACTGGGTAACCAGCATAAACAACTAGGTTACCTTGTCAAATCTTTTCAGAGCCCCGTGCTTCTAGAGGCCACATTCATGCCTTAATATGATTTTGAATCAGGGTCAAGTATCTTGCACTTTTTTGGGGTAACATACATATTTGATTATGTGTGTTCATGCATTTTTTGCGTGCAATAAAAATGAGAAAAAACAAACAGTTTTTCTTCATTTTGCAATGAAAAAGGGGAATATCATAATTTCGATGAGTTATATACAATTAATGGAATATTTATTTAGTGACTGAAGTATTTCGTGTAATTCTAATTAAGTCATTTTTTATATATTTTTAGATGTGTTAACTCCAACTCAATGTACATGTCCTGTGAGAATTAAAATTATAACAGACGCCTGATATTGTATAAAGATATTTATTGTTATATATGAAAATAATTTCACAAATGCACATACTGAGGTTTATTTTAGATGTCGTTAGTGTACTTGCACAACAAAATTACCCCTCAAATAATGCGAATAGTTTGATTTATTTTCTGAACAAAATAATTTGATTATTAAGATAAAGCGATGTGGTTAACCTATATTTAACGATATGTAAACTGTCTACCATCGATTCACTTGAGCCTTGATTAACTTAGATTTGTTTTAGTTTATATTACACAGCGCTTAACATTCGGCGAAGCAAAGTTTGTCATACATTTATCGCACATCTGGGCCTTAACTAATGCTAAACTATAAACGGCGGCTTCACTGTTCACATGAAACCAGTGTTCCCTTGAATATATATATATACTTTAATAATTACTATTGCCGACATAAAGCGTTGTAAACGCATGTATTTTAATACCTTATGTCTTAACGGAGTTATGATTCGCACATAAAACATTAGCAAAGGACAATACATCTTTAAATATTTAAGAAAAAACTAATATGCACTTCGCAGCTTGCCCTTTTCGATATAAGTTGTATATGTTTCTTATGATATGGATTAAATTTCTACACAATTAATGTGAACAGATTAAACAAGGAGCGTTGAGTCTCCATCTTAAAAAGAGAGATTGATAGCAATTGCACTTTGCACTTAGTTCCATTGTTTTCCGCCATTGCATAAAGTGCCATTTGAATCTTTCAATACTTAGTTTGGCATTTTCAATTTAAAACATGAAGAAAAAACTATGTTAATATTCACAATAAATACTAAAAATAAGTTATAACAGATTAGCTATTCGCGTTTTTTGTGTCCTCAAACAAACGACATTGTTTGTCTAAAGCGTATTTGTTAAGAAATGTGCACGTATTTTTGCGATGGTTTCTATTTAGGGTAACAGTAAATATTGCTGTACTACGCCCCTTGCAGTATTGTTTCGCAAATGTTATATTCGACCTTCTATCGATACTCCTCTTTAAACGTGACCCACTTTCAAATTATACCTATTGGCTAGCTGCGAATAAAGCAGTTGTTCGCAGTAATTTAAACAGAAATACGTTCTTATCAAATTGCTTGCACGCTGTATCTGGTATTTAAATGTTGCTTAGCAACATATTGCGCAATACAAAGATAAAGGTCAGCGTATATTCCCATCAGATGGGTTTTCTAAGCACATGATATTGAGTTTTTCTTGAAAGTTAACTGTATCTTGACAAATGTTGAACGCTGAACGTTACGTTCACTTTCGTTATATCGGAAAGCGTGATTTTCATGACATATCTTAAAATGATGCAGAAATGTAAATGTTTTAATCGTGCTAAGTTATATTGATATATGTTAGCTAATGAACTTAAAACCTTGCTAATTTTGTTATTAAAAAGAACAGAAATGTGTTGTCCGATACTTATGTCTGCACGGCTATGAACCTTTCTAGAAATCTAGTTTAAAGACTAGATTTGTTTGTAACCTACCATAAGGCATTGTTTCGCGTACCAGTCCCCCTATGTACCCTACCATAAGGCATTCTTTCGCGTACCAGTCCCCCTATGCCTCCTTAGCGGGTTCTTAGCTGACCTAAACACGCACGTGTCTTGCGAGACCTCTTAAACCATGTCATAAGCTATGTACGCAAAATAGATTTCATAGCAATATCGTTAACTGGGTTTTAAAGCAGATGAATATACATCCATGCCGTTTATTTGATGATTAAATTATTTATATACTGGCGTTCAGCATTTGTATCATCAGTAATGTATACATGTATTTTTAATATGTTAATATTTATTTGACCCCTATTTTATGACTGACATTATGCTCTGCATTTATTACGTTTCAACAAATAATGTTTTACTTTAAATGAATTGCAGCTTGTTTAGATAACTTAATATCGTCGACTTTGCGTTAATTACACAGGAAATTTATCGTTTGCACTGACCAAATTTCTTATCAGTTCGTACTTATATCATCTATGTTTTAAGCCTGTACAGGGGCATTTTAATTTAAAGTAGAATTGCGATTTTGTAATCACATCATACGGCGGAATAAACCGATGCATAAGACTCTGGTAGTTTTTTTATTACTTACATTTCATTTTTAACATCGATAGACAGTAGTCGGTAAATATGTAGTATCGAACGTTGTCCGCTCGCGTATCATATGAAGGAAGCATTATGATTATGCAGCAAATATTTCAACACGGAAGTTAGTCGGCCTCAACATTACTATCGAACGGACTACGTAAACCATAAATAAAGACTGTTTTAGCAAATGTATTATTTAAATCTATGATTTGTTATTGCAAATATTGTATGTACTTAGATTCAACATTACATACACCTCAAAAACACGACACGTGTGTTGAAGTTAGAACACACATCAGTTAATATTTATTGTTTATTTTTAAACATAATATATACACCTTTTGATTTAACAAGTTACAAGTGTATGCTCTCAAATCAATAGCCAGTACATATAGATACAGTTACACAAAACAAGAAAAGACAATAACGAAACGCATGAAAATAAAAATGCAGCTTTGAAAGTACGAAATCTTAATGGATCTTTTATGTTTGTATGTATTATTGCATATGAATACATATTTGGAGGATAACATGACGAGGACCATATACAAGTTTTAAGTTTATGGTATTCATTTGTAGGTAGTTTCATAGCATACGCATGTTAATTAATGGGCCATGTTCATATAATGTGTCGTTGTTACTTGATGTAAATCAAAGTGATATTTTCTTATGGCCTGAATACGTTTTGCATGCCTTCTAAATACATGAATCTTCTCATCTTCACATTAGAACATAGCGTTGCGAAATCTGGGCTTAATGCATGTGCGTAAAGTGTCATCACAGATAAGCCTGTNAAAAATAAAAAAAACAGTGAGTCATATCAACCAGGAAGCTGTTGGTTATCGTTATAGCATGTTTGCACAAAAGAGGTTATCTTAAATTCGAATTGATGTGTACGCATGTCTATTCTACGAATCAATTCATACAACGATGAGTCACCTTTCTGATAACAGATGTGTCCAATATGGGGAAAGAGGCTAAGTGCTCGTTGAGAAAAAAGATGTTCGTCCGATTAGGCCGAAATGATCGTTTTGTAAGAACAAAAGGTAGCCATGCGAAGGCAACGCACTGCTAATAGTTGCAGTATTGGTTTTTTAATATTTTATACGGCTATATACAGATCTAATGGGTTCAATAAAGAACTATGTAAGGGTCCCAGATGACGGCTATGTTTCATTAAAGACAGCTTAACTGTAAAGTTACTATATAAATATGCAGTAAAAAGAGAAAGACTGCATCTTGACGGACACATTTTTATGAAAGAAACCCACCACAAAAAAAACTAAGTATTTGCGGATTATTTGACATAGCTTTCAAATGGTTAACATATCCATTTTGAAAATATGCCATCTTAAGGATATAATTTTATGTTATTTGCTTGATGTCTTAATGATATATAAATAAAATGCTTTTAAGTAGTTATGTCTAATGCCTAATATTAACATTATGTTTCCAATCTTAAAAAAAAAACAACAAGAAAAATATCAAAACCAAACTTCAAATATTGTTTAAATTAATGAACAAAATCAACGGAAATAAAACATTTCTAATGTTATATAAAGCTGATGTTAATAAATATGCTAGTTTATTGAAAAAATATTTTTTGAACTGTAAAACTGAGTTTTAATAGTTTAAAACGCTGCAATACTAGCATAGTAACAAGTTTTGTTTTTTTTATTATAAAAGAACATATGACTCAATAAGAAATTGTTCGATAGAGATTAATACATTACATCCAAAGGCTTAAATGTATATCCCGGTTCTCTTTTGACAGAAATTCCAAGTCTAATGCAATGTCATACATAGTGTCTTTACCATAAAATATGATTTAATTTTCACACACAAAATGTTTGCAATAAGCAAATTGAAATACAATTAGCACAATTAAATTTAATTTTCTGTGCAAACATGCCATAACGCTTACACACCTTGTTTATATCACGATCCATTTCTTTTTCGTTAGTTTTTGTTTTAATTTTAATTTTATTTGGCTTCATAAGGGGATTGGCATAGGTAAACCCCTTCGAACCGCTATCTGTAAACTCTTAAGGAGATTCAGAATGGGGGTAAATCTATTGGATGAAACCGCCGGAATTGAAACCGGAAGTGTAGTATAAATAACGAGCACTTCGTTCTCGGTATCAAAAATATCGTGAAGTATCGAAACATGGAATTGTAATGAATTAAGTATTGGTTCATGTATTCGTTCTAGCCACATGATTTAATTCTAACGTTGTGCCGACTTCATACGGGGCTTGTAGCAGGTGAAACCCTTCCCGCTTGAACCGCTGTCTGATCAGCCACTGGATGAAACCGCAGTCTTTTGAAACCGGAAGTGTAGTCTGGTAAAACGTACTGGAAGGTCTCAAATAATCCTAAAACAACTTACAGTCTAGTGTTCAACGAGTTAGCGAAGCAATTATCCAGAAAACAACGTATATATTATTATGATGCATTCGTCACTTTCGGTTGGACAGAAAATGGTTTCGCGATCGGTATGAGGCTAAACGGTTCTTACACATAATTAAATTCGACTGTATAAATCTCGTTTACAAATTTTCCTTACAGAATTTCCAAAACAAACAATCGTAAAACTCGGAACTTGATTGAGTGCTCCATGGTGCTTCAAAATGTTCTGTCATAAGAGCATAGGTCGAAGAAGACTTGTTTAACTAAAAACGTGCACAAAGTAAGTGATACAGTATAGTATACTGCATTTCGTCTCACGAACTTTCGATTTACAAGTCTTGATGTAAAAGAGACTCGAACCTACGATCGCATTGTCTGTGAAGCAAGTTATCGAACTGCGACCTCTTGACTGTCAAGCAAGTGCGTTCGCAACCACTAGACACTAAACACAAAAACATTAAAACTGCAAAGCTCATTATGGAAAACATAGACCCTATATTCGAAAACATTACGCAATATGGGAATAACTAGTATATGCCTGTACTTTTATAAACAGCGAGAGCTATTAATGACCAAAATAAGCCTCGCTCTGGTAAAACCGGGCTTAATGCATGTGCGTAAAGTGTCACTCCAGATTGACCTCTGCAGGCCGCACAGGCTCATCTGTGAGAACACGTTACCCTTAATGTATTTTTTTATTTTAAGGAAGTCTCTTCTTAACGAAATTCTAGTCTAGGCGGAAATTGGCGTACATGCATTAAGCCCCATTTTCCCAGAGCGCGGTTCATAGTTAAATTGCGAGCGCGGTTCATATTTAAATAGCATGAGATATTTAAAGCAGACGCGCTTCCGATTACTAAATCTGTCCGACCCTGACCTATTTTTTTCTTAGCTGCACATTCAAAACATAGACCCAGATATATTAAGCAACTGATTTTCAGAAAATGAAAATATATCTGTATGCGTATGTGGTGTATATACTGCCCTTGGCGAGCGTTTACCTGATAAGACTTTATTATCAAACGAGCTTTTCGTCGAAAAAGAGGCATAAGAGATAATGTCAAATTATAATAAATCATGTACAAGGAACGATATGTTTACTTTTTTTCGGCGTAAGCTGTATTAAGCCAGCTTTTCACCTTACCCGACCTTTGTAAGTGTCCAATAAAATTCAAATAAAATTTCCCGCGGCTAGGTACGAATGAATACACTTCATTTATTCCATTGGCTGATTTGAGTATACCACCAGAACATTGGAAACATATCCGCGTCTTTGTAACACTGTTTTACTGCATGAAACAATTTTATCTCTAATGAAAAGGCTTAATAGATAGAACAGTTTTACACTCAATTCTCGACATCAATACAGTTTGTGCGTGCACCTTTTATTTTCAGAGGATTGCCAGGGCAAAAGCGNAAGGCTGGAAGGCATGGTGTTTTCCGGTGGAGGTGGGCTGCAGAGGTTTCCCAGCGCAATCACTGTGGCGCACTTTCAGCAGACTGGGGGTTACAGGACAGGTCCGGAAACGGGCCATATCGGTTGTTGCACGTGAAACGGAGTCTGCTTCCTTGTGGCTACGGCGGAAGAGAGAGGAGAAGTGGACAGGGGGACACAGGGCAGTTGACTAGCGACTGGCCACCGAGACCTGGCAGATGAGGAAGTGTAGCGGAAGCTTACTATCTCCTGGCCGGAAATTGATCACTTCCGGTCGGCACACCATAGGAGGACGTCGTGGGACAGTGCCGAAACGTCCGATGAATATGGCCCCACCTGATGAAGGAGATAGTAGCAGCTTCACGGCTGTATCTGACAACTATATCTTCTGGATATCCAGTGACTGTTGGGAAAGACCAGCTGACAACTGTGAATAGTACAGTGACACCATGGAGAGACAGGTGGCAGCTAGGAAAGACTGGCATAGGGGTAAACTGTCCCAGCAAGTCAGTTTACGTTCTTCGTAAGAAGAAACCCGAACAAGCTACAGAAAGACAACACAAGAAATACCCCCGAGGTCGTACGAGAGTGGGGGAGGATGATCGACCTACAAGCCAACAGGTAACGAACACGCCCGATCAACCGACAACGAATCAGGACACGGACAGGTCAAGAACATGTAGTTGTGGGAAGGTGTGTAAGAATGAGGTGGGACTGAAGATTCACCGCACAAAGAAGGGATGCACACCAATCCTAAATCTGTTGCAACGCGCAAGGCAACTTGGTGAGACGGAGGAGGAGCTGGATCAGGATGAACACCACAGTGTCCAGAGCCTCCATGCATCAGAAGAGGGTGAGGTAACCATCGAAAACGCAGAGAGGACTGAAGAACGAGCTGCGGTAGAATCTACAGAGCGGCGGAAGAAAGTGATGTGGCCCGCAAGTACAGAGAGAGCGAAGTGGAAGGCGTTCGAAGAGGAGCTGGAACTGGTGATGGAGAACGTGATGAAAGGCAAAGTAGAGAGCAAGCTGCACGTCATGTCTGAGCTGATCTACACATTTGGAAAAGAGCGATTCGGAACTGCTAAAGAGAAAGTCGGACAACCCAAGGTTGGCGGGAATAGAAGGCTGCAGAAAATTTCCAATCTAAGGGGAGAACTCAGACGCTTGAAAAGCAGATACAGGCTAGCAGAGGAGGAGGAGAAACACGGTCTGGCTGAACTGAGAGACAGTTTACGGAAGGAGATCCAGAGTTTACGGAGAGCAGAGAATCTGCGCAAGATGAGACATGAGAGAAGGCGAAAAAGAGCTCAGTTCACTAGCAATCCCTTTCAGTTTGTGAAGCGTTTGCTCGGAGAAAAGAAGACAGGCGAACTTCAATGCACAAAAGAGGAGGCAAACAAGTACATCAAAGATATGTACAGTGACAGTGACCGTCACAAGGAACTGGGCGAGTGCGGCAAGTTGCTCACACCAGATGAGCCTGAACACGACTTTGATTGTGCAGAACCTAGGTTGCAAGAAGTCAAGGACATTGTTAGGAAGGCCAGAGCGTCTTCAGCACCAGGGCCCAATGGAGTACCGTACAGAGTGTACAAGAACTGCCCCAAGATCTTGCTACGGTTGTGGAAGCTTATAAAGGTTGTTTGGAGGAAAGGTGAGCTTTGCAGAGAATGGTTGAAGGCAGAGGGCTGCTTTATTCCTAAAGAAGAGGATTCATCAACCCTTGGTCAATTCAGGACTATCTCTTTGCTGAACGTGGAAGGGAAGATACTCCTCGCTGTCCTTTCAAGAAGAATGACCTCTTATTTGCTTCAGAACAAGTACATCGATACAGCTGTGCAGAAAGGAGGAGTACCCGGTGTATCGGGGTGCGTCGAGCATACCAGTGTCATCACACAAATCATCAAGGAAGCACGCGAGAACAAAGGAGACATCGCTGTGATCTGGCTTGACCTAGCGAATGCATATGGTTCTGTTCCGCATCAGATGATACAAAAGACTCTACAGTTGTATCATGTACCCATTCGATTTCGGCAGATGTTGCAGCACTATTTCGATGGCTTCATCATGAGATTTTCAACGAGGAAAATAACCACTGACTGGCAGAGACTGGAAGTAGGCATCGTTACCGGGTGCACAATTTCAGTGGTGTTGTTTGCTGCCGCCATGAATCTGATAGTGAAGTCAGCGGAGAAGCCATCCAGAGGACCCAAATTGACCTCGGGGTGTATCCAACCACCAACGAGGGCATTTATGGACGATATGACCATAACAGCAAAGTCGTACGTCGAGGGAAGGTGGATGCTGCAAGACATCGGCGAACTCATTGAGTGGGCCAGAATGAAGTTCAAACCCCAGAAATCAAGGAGCATGGTTTTGAGGAAAGGACAGATACAAGAGAGTGCAAGATATCGAATCAAAGATCAGCTCATCCCGACTGTTAAGGAGCAACCAGTGAAGTGCCTCGGGAAGTGGTTTCGAGACTCGCTCAATGATCAACAGAGTATCAAAGACACGGTAGTACAGATGGAGAACTGGTTGAAAGATGTGGACAAGTGTGGTCTGCCAGGAAAATTCAAGGCCTGGATTTACCAACATGGCATCCTACCACGCCTATTGTGGCCGCTGCTGGTGTACAGTGTACCATCATCAACAGTGGAAGCAATGGAGAGGACAATAAATTCATTCCTCAGGAGGTGGATGGGGGTGCCAAAGAGTTTCACCAGCCTAGGTTTGTACTGCACAGGCAGCAAGCTGCAGATACCTCTCAAATCACTGACGGAGGAATACAAGGTCACAAAGGCTCGGAAAGTCATCATGCTACGAGACAGTAGTGATGAGAAGGTTAGAGAAGCAGGAGTGCAGGTCAACACCGGGAGAAAGTGGAGGGCTGACAAGGCAGTGGAAGAGGCTGAGGCGCGTCTTCGGCACAGCGACATTGTTGGTAATGTCGCACAGGGGCGACTAGGGTTCGGATGCGTCACCCGTTCGCAGTGGAGCAAAGCAAGTGCAAAAGACCGACGCATCCAAGTGCAGGAAGAAGTTCGCCGAATGGAGGAAGAATCGAGGCTCACCAGAGCTGTTACCCTACGGAAGCAGGGAAAATGGCTGAACTGGGAGGGAATACCCCAGAGGAAGCTTACATGGAATGCGATCTGGACCATGGAAAGCGACAGACTTAGTTTCCTGCTTAAGTCTGTCTACGACGTGCTGCCAAGTCCAACAAACCTAGTGACTTGGGGTCTTACCGAGACGCCGGATTGCAAGCTCTGTGGAAGACCAGCGAATCTGGAACATGTCCTGAGCTCTTGCAGGACAGCCCTGTCTGATGGCAGATACAGATGGCGTCACGACAGGGTTCTTGCTTCGATCGCCGAGCATCTAGATCAAGCACGAAAAGCGCAGAAGACGATCAACAAAGGCCCTACGTTCATTTCCTTTGTCAGAGCTGGAGAAGAAGGGGCAAAGGCCAAACGCGCATGTGGAATTCTTGGAACGGCAACCGATTGGAGAATGGAAGCAGACTTGAAGAAACAGCTCAAGTTTCCGCAGGAGATCACCGTGACGAACCAGAGACCTGACATAGTACTGTGGTCATCTGCATCAAAACAGGTTGTGATGGTGGAGCTCACAGTACCATGGGAGGAGCGGATCGAGGAGAGCTTCGAACGAAAGAGCACAAAGTATCAGCCTCTCACAGATGCCTGCACAGAGAAAGGCTGGAAGGCATGGTGTTTTCCGGTGGAGGTGGGCTGCAGAGGTTTCCCAGCGCAATCACTGTGGCGCACTTTCAGCAGACTGGGGGTTACAGGACAGGTCCGGAAACGGGCCATATCGGTTGTTGCACGTGAAACGGAGTCTGCTTCCTTGTGGCTATGGCGGAAGAGAGAGGAGAAGTGGACAGGGGGACACAGGGCAGTTGACTAGCGACTGGCCACCGAGACCTGGCAGATGAGGAAGTGTAGCGGAAGCTTACTATCTCCTGGCCGAAAACTGATCACTTCCGGTCGGCACACCATAGGAGGACGTCGTGGGACAGTGCCGAAACGTCCGATGAATATGGCCCCACCTGATGAAGGAGATAGTAGCAGCTTCACGGCTGTATCTGACAACTGTTATTATAATATAACTTGCCGATTAAAGAGGTTAATTTTTGTTTACCCGTGTGTTTGTCAACCGACCTTGAATGCTTTAAAAATAACTCCTTAACGAATAACAAGCACAAAAAAACACAGGTATCGTATGTCAAAAATAAAAGATACTTATGAAGTAAAAGGTAATATCAGATAATACAAGTAAAGAGTATACTCTGCAATTAGCCTCTGTTGAACAAACTTCTACATACGATAGCTTAAAAAAGTAAGACGCCCATTTACATTTGATGTGAAATTTCGGTAAATGATTCATAGAGTCAATAATATAGAATATAATTGAATATTATTAAGCACCGATATTGCTTTTTGTTATGCGTACTAACTTGAAATCTAGAATGTTAAATGTATTCTTATACACAGTTTCAGTCCTACGCGATCTAGGCATCATCAAACAACATTTAGAATGAATAAGCTGAATAACCTGTTCTGATTGCATGTTGGAAACCTTGTTGTTAAAGGACCTGAAGCACGTTTCATTCTTAAAACATGTTTCAGTCAGATAATGCAATATTTGAAAAATATAAGTTCTTATCTAGAATAGTACCAACAAATAAATTTTTAACAAAATGCGGACTGAAAACGTGTAGTTTATGCGAGTTTTGCCAATCAAATATTGAAACAATCGACCATCTATTTTGGGAATGCACTAACATTCTAGATTTTTGGACAAAACTGGAACACTTTTAAAAAGATGTGAACATTGAAATAAAATTAAGCAAAGAAATGGCCTTTCTTGGCTTTATCGACAAAAAGTATACAATAATGTTCTGAATGTTATACTGATTTTAATGAAAACGTTTATATTTAACATGAAAATAAAAACATCCATTCCAAATTTCAATATTTTTCCTAATTATCTTAAGATAAAAGTACAGACAGAAGAAGAAATTGTCCTTATTGAAAACAGATGTGAAACAAATAATCAAAAATGGATCCACTTCATACAAATCTTTGCAACCAACAGAACTTGAATTCTCCTTTTTAAGTACATATTAAAATGTATATAGCCCATACACTTAACAATTGGAACATGTCTATGTTTAAGAATGTCAACCACGAAATACTTAACATTACAGTATCAAAAAAACCTTTTAGTATCGATTGATTATTTTTTTTAATGTTTTTTTTTCTTGAACCATTTAAACACAATCTGTATTGTATGCATGATTGCGTGCGTGTGTGCGTGTGTGAGTATGTGTGTGTGTGCGTGTGTGTTTTTGTGTGCGTTTGTGTGTGTGTGTGACAGCAAGTGTGAACTATTATAAATGATTATACTATATATTGACTTATTTACACTTGTGAATGAGCATATATGTTATATGCTATAATGCCAATATGATATGTGTGCAAATGGAACTGATGTTAATGTAAATATCAAACATGGCAAAATAAATTTAAAAAAAATAATAATAAAAAAAAATGAAAAAGCAAAATTGTTAAGCAATATCCGCTATGTTTGATTAGTTTCAGTCACTTTATTCATTTTCTTTTAATCGTTTACAAGTCAATTTCGGGCATAAGATGCTTAAATGACTATAAGCTGTGGGTAAAAAAATCAGTCGTTACACACACGTTTCGTAAGATCTTTGAAAAACAAACGTACGCCTCAAAGTACTGCGCATTGTTCTGGGAAAACTGGGCTTAACGCATGTTAGTGCATACAAGCTAATTTGAGACGGCACGTCCCGTGTTTATGGATTTTTTCGTGTAAAGAAGTATTTTTAAAACGATATTCTAGTCCAGTCGAAAACTGTCGTCCTTGATTATCGGACCGCACAGGCTAATCTGGAGTGATACTTTACCCACATGCATTAAGCCCGGTTTTTCCAGAGCGCGATTCATTTATTGAAATTAGATATTCTGGTTCTCAACCGCGACTTTCCATAAACATCATGACAAACGCATACCTTTCATAACGTTAATATGAACGATATCATGACATAAACTTCAGCGCACTTTTCAGGGTCATTCCAGAGTAAAGTTCAAAGCAATTATGGAGACGCACCGTACCAGAGGCACAATCTTAGGTGTTGAAGGGGCCATTGTGAAATACCCAGAACACTGAACCTCTGTCGAAAGTCCCACTGTCCAAATATTGTTTCTTTTTTTTTTGCAAATTTTGATTATAATGGACAAGCTTACACAACTTAAAAACGCATAAATTGCATGTTTTCTCAAAACGCGATAGCTATTGATGCAACCGGATTGAAGTTATGGATATATTCCATTTATGCACACGCGGTTTCGAATGTTAACAAATTCAAAAGCATTTCTTGCAGACACAGTGTTTTGCAGTGAAATAAGTATCGTTTACTTTCATGAGAACTTATTTTTGTCAATACATTGAATTAGTTTCGATGGAACGGAACTTAAACGTGTAATGCAACATATTAAGAATTTAGCGGGGCTTGAACGTTGTACTTTTGAATTGTACAGCCAGTGTGCTTCCATAAGATCACGGGGTCGCTATTATAAGCTTAATTTAACTTGACGTGTATTTAAGCTCTTATACCGTAATCGTTTATAACAGTGTGGTGAAAAGAATAAAATCTTAATTTTAAACCAGTGAACAATGTGGTGATCTTTCACAGATGAAAAGAACTTTGATTTGTAGAAAATATCATATTTTAGTAACTTCTATTTATGTCTTATTTCCGCTTAAAGGGACGTGCACGTTTTCAGTGACATCCTGTCTTCGAAATAACATTAATCAATCGTTACAATAGATAACAAAGTTAACTGCGTAGTTTTCCCGATAGCACGTTAATAATCTGGGCACATGCAGGGTTACATAATATTGTTTATTGTTTAGTTATCTTGTGTCAAAACACCGATTTATTGATAACCCAGAGACATTAATTGACTTATACACTACAATCACTCGTTAATGTTTATAATCTTTATACACATGAGCGTTTGATAATACCAATTAAGTCTTACATTAGTACACATTTGCATAACTGCTGTCCACTTTAACTGTTGTATTTTCTTTCTATATAATTCAATGTACTTGTCAACATGCTGATGATTTCAAAGGTATCCCATATACAGTACTTGCACACTAAATGCATGTATATACATAAACTAAACATGGAACTTAAACATAGATAAATAAACATCAATATGTAAGATGTTGGGGCAAAGCAAAATGCATCAATTACCAGAGTTTGATCAAGTCTAGAATGAATCGAGCGTAAGTTGTTTTGTTTTTATAATAACTCGCGTATGTTTATGTGTCAGATATATGTTTAACAATGTTTCGTCCAATAATAATAATAATAGTCAAATATCATTTGAAAATAATGCTAATCTTACGTTGACATAAAGCGTATGAATACGCAATTCTTCTCAGAACTCTTTTTTTATTCAAGATAATCTTGGTTTGCACTTCTCGAAGTTAAGAATCAGTCATATCCAACGTTTCATGAGCCTGAAGTTGTTTCCACACGATTTAGTAAACTTTATATATTTCAAATCGCCTTGTTAAGCATATTTAAACGTTTAACGATCAGATTGTTTTTAAAAAGAACAAAAGTATCGCGTTAAGTTTGCCCAATGAACAGCGCACTAAATACCAAATATTAAAAAACTGAAAAAATAATCACATATTAAGGTAAAATGAGAAATGACGTCATTCTAAATCCGATAACATTTTGCTAACGACCTCTTTGTATTCATATTCATCAGAATACAGCATCGTTGCTTACTTACCAATAAACACTTCACATTCAATATACATAAAATAAGTTAAAATTGCGTATACCTCATACCGTGTACTTCTGTAAACTGCTATATTGCAAAGACTATGCTTCGATGAATGCAAATTCATGTTTTCCAGTGAGTCACTGGATGTTTCAGAATTGATTATTGTTGCAAACTGACATTTTCGACAATACGCCGATTCAAAATTTGTATAAAAATGAGAATATTAACAACACCTTTTTTAGTACAGAATTACATCACCTGGTAATATTCATCCGACGGTGAAAGCCTATGCACAATTTACTGATTTATGAGCGTCGTTCAACTTCTTGAATTACTTAAGTGTCTTATTTTATTCTGATTAACGTTTCCGCTTAAAGCGAAACATGTTATGTCACAATGAGACACCAATTCTGAAACTGTAATTTTAGTAATCTATATTTGAGTTGAATTTGTTTTATTGAAGGATTTCGATATACAATAGAATCACTCTTAAAACAAACATATATTTCTATCGGAAAACAATTTATATCGTCGTTTAATATTTTAACAAACAAACCAATTGGATGACCCGATATAATTGTGATAATGATCGTTGTTAATGTATTTCTCATTTAATTTACAAACATATAAGTAACAAATAGTTAAATTTATAAAACAATCAGTTTTGAAAGAGAGTTAATTGCTCTCTCATTTAGTTAAATGAGAAAGAAAGCTCAGTATGGTATGAAATTAAAAGTTCGAAAGTTAACATTTTAGCCTCGCTCTGGCAAAATGGGGATTAATGCATGTGCGGAAAGTGTCGTCCCAGATATCGGGGACGGCAAGTTCCGCCTAGGCTGGATTTTCGTTTAGAAGAGCTTTCTATTAAACGAAGAATGCCATTCCATTAGCACAGGCTAATCTGGGACGACGTTTCCGCACATGCATTTAGCCCTGTTTTCCCAGAGCGTGGCTCAAATGTATGTGAACAGACAAACATCTCATTTCAAAGATAAATGACAATTTTATAATTCCAACAATAACCTTTTAAAAACAAGACACTGTTATACCGCTTCAGCACGCGCGTTTGTGTTGCTATTATCAACAAAAACAATTATAACCAGAATTTGCAAATTAAGCTTGCTTGCTATCACAACATACTTTACACGTATCATAAAGTTATAAAAACAAGATAAAACATTAAAAACATCTTACGAGTTAAAAAAAGAAAAACTATGGGAAAACAAAGATTTCAAATTGCTAAATATACATACATGACATTCGCTTGCCTATCAATAGCTCCCTGTAAATTTCGCACTGAACAGTTAAAGCGTACGATATGTAATAAACAACTAATTTAAACTTGGCTCGTTTACCTATAGTTACATGCCGAGAGTGCAACAGCTATAAGATTGAAGTATTTGCCGCGGTAGTACAGTAAATAAAAAGGAATACGAAAGGTGTTTTCCCTTAGAATTGTGTCTTGTTTTTCTAAAGCTTCAAGTAGGGCATAACATAAAACAGCGATATATGCAATATCATTGGTCAAGATTGAAGAATCGTGGTATTGAACACGGGAAACCGGTTGCATGCATGGCTAGAGAACGCAGTTTGTCAATCTTTTAGGAACATGAAACTGGACTTTATATTTGTTAATATTTTTCATAATTTCTGTTATAAAATCCACCCATTACAACATGAATACATCATTACACGTCTATAAACTCATTCATTCCGTCCTTTCATTTAAGCCATTTCACTCAATCACTCTCCTATTGATCCAATCATTCTCTCAATTCACTTAATGCAATGAACCTTAATCCAAACAGGCTACTCTGGGACGATACTTTCCGCCTTGACTTGATATTCTTCAATAAGAGACTTTCCTTCCGTAAACAATTCAATACATGGACAGTTTCGTTCCTTATTAGCCTATTCGAATTGCCTAATCTGGGCTAACACTTAACGCACATGCAGTCATTGCATTTTCATTTTCTCCGAACAATGAAATTGATAATTGTCCGAAACGGTATATAAATTTCCGTCAAAATATATAAGTAACTCCTCTTCTTATACCCATTTACTGCACTGTCTAGTAGTTTAGGGATTTTTGTTAATAGCGAAAAACGTGTTTTAAAGTTGAATTATAATCTGAACACCCAAACATCAACATGTGTATACTGTACGATATTCATTTAATTTAGATTTGAGTTTTTAATTTAGTGAATCGATATCCCTTTAGTTCTTTGCCTCCCCATCTGAGATTATTAACGTATAATGTGCGTCTGTGTATTACATTGTGGTGCAAACAGTTGCCTCTTTAGCGGCAACGTAAAGAAGAAATTGAACTTATTCAAAACTTAAACAATATAATAATATAAAACGGTCCAAATACATCAACATCTTCTTGTATAAGGTTTCTAGACCGCATCCGTTGTCTATATATAACTAGTTTATGTCATTCTATACTGCCAGGTGGAGCTGCCTTTCTCATACAGACTTTCACATTCAAAGTGTGTGGATGCGGATTGTTTTAATGGATGTCCTTTGACAGAGAGAATATCGTTGTCATAGTAAAACTGAAACTGTCAGTGACTCACGCAGACAATCAAATTACGTTTAAAATAACATTTAATGCAAGACGTGAAATATTCATTTATACAATAAGGTATCTTATTATATGTGTAAATAATGTTGAGTTTGGATGTGTAGAATTTAACCATGAGTGCATAAGAAATAGTTAAATTATAATAAGAATCACAATTAGACAAATAATAACAAAAAGGTGATGATTTAAATTGAACATGAGAATTAATTGTGCCAATTCTTTGCTTAATATATGCGTGACTTTTGATACTGTACATTGTTCATTGTTAATAAATAACGCAAGTTCGTTCTTTCTTTTTACAGAAATCTCCTCGTATTATGCTTGACTTATAAAATAATTTTCAATTCGATACTTAATATACGTGAACTGTGGTTTTGATGCGCATTCATTGAATCATGAAGACTTTTGTCCGATGTGTTTAAAGCAAAGCATAAGGGTGACATAATTGTTTAATGACCAATTAACATCGATTATAATAAACTTATATCGATTGTTACACTTTTTGTTAAACGAGAACTGACATAGTTTAAATCTTTTATTGTTTTCTCTGTCTTTATGAAGATCTCCAGGGGAAAATTACTTTTAAGGAGTACGAAGAACTTTAATTAACGACATGAGGTACTAATCGTAACGACGCCATATAATTGTATAAGAACACGCATAGCGGTATTTTTTATTTAGAATCTATTAAAATGGGGTTTAATATGTCCGTGCACGTCGTAGAAATATGATTACATGTAGAGAACATTCGATGCCTTATATTGTTTTTAACCTCATGGATTCGTTTACGGAAGCCCACCACTTCATAACAAATTAAATATGTGTTTGACCCGACTTGTTAATCATGCCGTTAGCTGTCAATCATATATGCAATAATTGGCACGCGACATTTAAGTGGTAAACAATATTTACGACAAACCTATTATCCAAAATACAACCTAAACACTCAGTCTGAATGATTGGTTTATTTACCCTCGGAGCTTCGGTTAAAAAACCATTCTCCGAGCACTCTGCTTAACATAAAACTTTGCGGTAAAGAGGCAGTGGTCAGCCCGATTGTACTGGGCTGAGCCATATAAATATAGGGACTTTGCAAAGTGGGTGCGGTGCTTAAATAAAAATCTAATTGTTTAAAAATATCTTTGCATGGTTAAATACTGTGCGAAAAAGCGTTATAAACGCATAATAGAGAAAAAAAAATCGACGTTGAGAGAAACTATATTTTCCTAACTTCATGGAAGAAGAGGCTTTACCATTCGTTGTCCGTTGTTTTAAAGCATGGCTCCGATTGGCCGAAATTGCTTAGTTAAAAAAGACAAGTAGGTCAATCCGTTTTCTGATGCAAAATTTGATTTCGCATCTGAAAACGGCTTGACCTACATACAAGGGCGTTGTCAATATAAGCCGACGCCGATTGGTCCAATATAAATATCGACCAATCAGCGTCAACCTATATTGCCAACGCCCTTGTATCTATGGACAATGGAAAGAAACACATGACATACACTTTATCAATAGAATGTTACTATTTAATTATTATTACTATTACTATTGTTATTATTATTATTATGATTATTAATATTACTACT
>VMBQ01004543.1:25995-81203 GCA_007657795.1 Dreissena rostriformis
CCATTGGCCTGATTTAGAAAGGGCGGGGTGGAACAATAATCCCATTAAGAACATAAAACAAAATTGTGTTAAAGCTGTGTAAACAACACACAGTTATAGTATAACTCTGCCAAATCCACACAGGGTTAACACATATTTTTAAAAGGAGACAGTCACATAGCTGTAGTAAATAGGTGGGTGTTGGCTGCTCTCCCTCCCCGAATGACCTAGATCTTGTCAGTTATCTGACAGTCTAGCAGATATTTGGCAAGGGCAGAGAAGACCGGGCCCCTAGCTGCTCCCTTGGGGTCTAGCACGTTGGTAAGGTTTAAAACTAGTCCATGGGAGTGCAATGCAGCTTCGAGGTGGTCCCTCTGCACCTTATGGTTAGGACAGTGCAGCAGCATGTGGGGCGCAGTGAGGGGTTCCTGGCACCTAGGACATGCGGGGTCTATACCGAGGACATACTTTCCCGCGCCACCGGGTAATAGGGTGGTTCCCATCCTCAGGCGCGTAATGGCTCTGTCAAGCACAATGCTTGCTGAGTATCTGTCAGGCGGCCTGAGGGTTTTCGCGGGTCTGTTAAAAGTATGTCGACGGGAAGACAAATTGTCGGTCCGGAGACTCCACTCACCCACGACAAATTTCTTTGTCAGGGAGTAGATCTCAGTAGGCGCCAGGGGTTCCCCAGCATCTACGGTCCCCCTCAAGAGGCCCTCCTTGGCCCCCCTGTCGGCCTGCTCATTCCCACTGATGTTGACATGTGCTGGACACCATACTAATGTGACCTTTAAAGATTTATCTAGGCACTGTTGATGAAGTTCCAAAATGCTAGCTAAAATATCAGGCCTAGATCTGCTATTTCTGTTTTTTATAGACTCAAGAGATGACATTGAGTCTGATAAAATAGCAGTTTTAGTAGGTTTATTGACCAATATCCAACACAAACACTCAGTGATGTCATGCGAAAAATATATAGTCAAAACTTACTAATAAAAATAGGTTGTCCAATCAAAACATTTTAAATTATATAATGGAATCTGATTGGTGCTTACAAACTACATGCGACCATGATCCAAACACGACATTCGTTGATCTCAATCTTCTATTCCGTGATAATTAACATTCATTATGTAACGGAAAGCTACGCCAATTATCATGTAGATTATCATAAATCTAATTATAGTGCTGAGTCGACACAATTACTATTCTGAAATAAACCCAATTGAAATAGAAAAAACACCAGATAATGCGTGTTACGTATTGCGTTACTGTTTATTAACTCTCAATCACGTTAGATGGGAAGTCGCGAAAAGTTATCCTTTTCAAACCAATTAAGAAACAACGACTACCTCCAAACATTAATAAATATGGAATTTCCGCCGTAGAGTCTTTGAAGATACAAAATCGAACAGTTTACGGAGGAAGCAGTTATAATCGGGCGACTGAAGCTGTAAATGTGACCAACAATCTAATCGGACGGAACTCGACGAAGTTTCAAGAAAGCGATAGCAGTTGACGGAGAATGTGCGAAAGTATTCGGGCTCACGTTCGAAAACATTTTAGCTTCCCCGCGAATAGGACGTTGGTCATACGATTGCTTTCTTCAAAGACCGTTTCCGCTTCCGTTGGCGACCGTTTGGGCACCTGCCGTGCACTGCCAGCCATCCGGATATACACCGACTTCATCATCAACAACAGCAGCATCAGTATTCCATCATCATCATCGTCTTTGTCGAAGTCATCATTATCTTCTTCTACTCGGTCAGTTCAAACGTTTATTGCATAAAATAGTGTACAATGTTTAAAGCAGATACGCAAAGCTACTGACCCAATATTGAACAAAATAGTAAGCATGTGACCTAGCTAATGGAAAACGAGTATTCCGTTCGAGGCAAAGCAAATATTAATACAACTTAGATGGGTATCGAAATAGGGGTCATAAATTGGACGCTTTATTTATCTGTCCAACATTTATGTTCATTTACCGTAATTGACTTTTCGGGTTGAAAATCTAACTTCCCCGTTGATTGTTTCTGTCTGTCCACCCGTCCGTCCTTCCAAACTTGTATGATCAAAATGTAATGATACCTTGTATGCACCATTCCTTTTGGATGGACATGCCCATATTGTCAGGTCGTTCCGGACGCATGCTTTTACAGTTATTGCATTTTCATTTTCCACGAACAGTGAAAATGAAAGTTTTCCGAAAATGGTATATAAAGTTATAACATGTACGTGAATATGTATGGGGAATTCCCAAGCTTGTATCCACTTACTACCCTGCTAAACATTTTATTTAACACCTGTACATGTTAAAGCGTACTGTAGATAGAACCTGTTGAGTTTAAAGTCGCAGTTATTTTATAACGTACGGTTAAACTGTTTGTGTGATTTTCATAAAGATATATTTTGTGCACACCAGCATTTTGGGCTGCCGAAATTGATGTAAGTATTTTAAGCCACTTGAAATCTTTATTTTTACTTGTTGACAGCATCAGTACAATTTAATATACCGGAGATATCATACAAGCTTGATTTGCAAACTTCATTTGAGTCGGTTATCATTGCAAACGCGTGTCCTGAAATAATAATAAGGTGTTGTTTCGTTTTGAATGTTAATGTTGGAATGTAATATTAATTAATAAACGCGATTCATCTTTCAAATGGGCTAATTTTCTGATTGTACAGATTATGACTAATGTAAACTTTCGAACCTCATCGATAAGATTATTTTGAGCAACGTTTGACTTTACTTTTACGGATGTTTAACTTAAATGATTTAAAGTAGGTATATACACGCTTTTGCTAATGAAATTAGATCTGCAATTTATTTTCAGTATTGGGACTTCCAGTTGAGTCGTTTATTGGATAGTGTAACAACGATAATTTCTTTCTTTATCGTTTGAACAATCAACAATAGTCTTTTCATGATTTTTGTTAATAATAATCAACAAGTAAAACGCGTTTTTCAAAGACTTATTATAAATTATGATCACTCAAAAATCTAAATTTGCAATATTTTCTATACGATTTAAGTTTGTATTTGAACAGTCAAAATTCTACTACAGTACATGTATTAATTTTGATTTGACTGTTTATTGAATCGATTTCTACTCAACTCAATTCGCCCCTATCTTTGATGATTTAAGTACATTATACGTATTTGTCTCAAATTATGGCCCAACAAGTTTCGTCTTTAGCGAAAATGTGAAGAAGCCGCTGAACTTTTTTTAAAACATTAAAAAATGAAACGATCACCATAAATCAAAATATTTGTTATAAAAGTTTTCAACGCCGCATCCGTTGTATGTCAAATACTAATTCTATAGTTAAATGCCAGGTGGGTTTTTTTCTCCTTCAGATTGTGCGCAAGCGCATTTTTGGAAATGATTATCATTTAGCAGAGAAAATAGCCTTGTAATAGTAAAACTGAAATTGTCCGTGACTAAATAAAAACATGAAATTGCGTTCGAAAAAAAATGATTAACCTATGCGGACGACACTTTACGCACATACAGTAAGCACAGTTTTCCCTGAGCGAGGCTCATTTATTGTTTTTATGAACAACACTTTGTAACACGTTAAAGTACATTTATTTAACACACTATATACAATGTGGAGGGAACATGTAGGTATCGCAGAAATTGAAATATGGGACGAAAAACAACACTGCATAATTTAATAAATCAGCAGTTTCTCAAAATAGTGTACATGTGTAAGACTTAAACGTTTTATCGTAATGTAACCGTGTGTTTATAATCATAGATATGTGGTTTTAATATAGAAGTGTGCGTAAATCTCGGTCATTAATCAAACAGTGTTTTGATTACAGATAAATAAAAAGTCCCAACACAATAGACAATATAATATTATGTAGAACATGTATGTTCTACATTGTGAACTTGCTATCGGACCCACAACGCAGAAATGTGTGACATCTATTGTAATATTTGATCAGCCCGTTTAATTTATTTCGAAGAAAACCAGTCAATATGCAAACTAACACGAGTTTAAAATTTCCGAACATCGTGGCTTTATATTAAAATAAAACATAAATATAAACTAACATAATACTTCATTCTTCAGACATCACAAATAAGATTTATTAAATGGACTCTTAGTCACAAAAAAATGGCTTTAACAAAACTATTTCCGCGGATGCTAAACACGCACGCACATACGCACGCACACACATGGACAACGAACGAACGAATATTTATTAATTGAAATTCCATTTATCTATATTTCTCGCTATTTATCGATACAAAGAACTTAATAATAAAAGTGTCCGTTATTCAGGTTATCGACCTGGTTATGAAAGTACATTCATATCAATAGTTGATGTTTATCTTTATCGGTATGTCAGGTTATGACAACACAGAACGATAAAGACGTGGATAACACACATGTATGTTTCATTTGCTTGGCTGAAATCGTCCTGTATAATATCTAGGTGACAGCAGTACTTTGATTTCCATGTACAGCCGCATCATAACGTGCATCAACTTTCATCTGTATCGGTTGCGATATTTTGAAATCTCATATATTGCAAAATCGTATAACCTGATTAATGTAATGATCTTACCGCATAAAAGAACTGTTTTAAATGTGGGTTTAGTTTAAGTATAATTTCTTAAAACATAGTTATATGTATCCTAGATATTTGTAATTTACTTTACATTTATTCGTTGTAAATAGCAATGTTCGGGTCTAAATCTGGGCTTATCCTTTTATGTACTCTATATATAAGCCTCGATCTGGAAAAACGGGGTTTAATGAATTTTCGTAAAATACCGTCCCAGATAAGCCCAGATATGCAGTCCGCCAGTGCTAATCAGGGACGACACTTTCCTCCTCAAGTGGATTTTCTCTAAAGAAGAGACACACTTAAACGAAAACTATAAAGCGAAACAATTTGTCCCAGATAAGCAAGTGCAGAGACCGTTTCCACAGAGTGAGGCTCATATATATTTACTTCTCTACTTTGAAAGACGTGTGTGTACATGTACGCATAATTAGACATTAATTGCTGACACCCGAAGACGGACGAAGTAGCTAAAGCTTAAACAAAAACAGCTGTTTACTTTTACTTACTCGACGGCTTTCGTGTCCTCTGGACAAGAACCCACATTTAAAGCCTAACTACCAACACTGACATTAACATGGCAGCAGTAACATATGAGTATATGCTCTTGTAACATTTTCAGGCAGAAAATATTAATTCCAATAAATACCTTAACCTATTTACACGCCAAATTTAAATAACACTTAAAGTGTTGCCGCCAAAACTAAAGCTTGTTGACGAAAGAAAAGAAGCAAACCATGTTCACACTCTTATACGCAGATGTTTCCTTGTGCAGTATAAGAGACATAGAAACGTTTTATATTGTTGACAATGTGAGAGTCGGTGTAACATAAAGTAGCATATTGGATATAATATCGATCGTGCACATACGTTTATGTAATTTATTTTTAGTTTCAAGGTTATGCTTTCTTATGTAGCTTTATAAACCACATACGCATCGAGGCACGTTGTTTAATATCTGGGTCTGTTTTTGAAATCACAGCTAAACAAATATAGGTCAAGGTCGGGAAGACTGTGTTCTGCTGAGTGTCTGCTTATTTCATATATGTTTTTGTTAATAGCACATGTATTTTTTCAAGTTATACCGAATTTGCTATTGGATCCTGTAGTCCTTTATGTTTATAACTCTGCGGCGGTTTTGTTTGTTTTGGTATGTATTGTATAAGCAATCGGTTACTTGTCCAAAATAAAAGAACAACCATTAAAGACAAAAAAAATCTTTTTCAGATGCGCTTTTGTTTGTACAAGACCTTAGAAAAATTAAATCATCGAGCGTCCTTTAACAGATCTATTTACAGAAAGTCGAATGCTAAACAATTAGCACAAAATCCTGAAGAATTAAGTCTGATTTATATGCACTTTTTGTTTTGTTAAATCTCCACATTTTCGTTTATTAAGCAAGATTATGGAAATTTTGCTTACCAGAGATGTAGTATGGTAAAACATACAATGTTTCTGGTTGAATAAGATAGAGGGTTGATCCGATGGATTTACCCCTCATAAAAACATCTGAATATTGCAAAGACCGAGTTTCGATGGACAAGATTTACCCCGTTATCTTCACTTATGAAGCCGGATGTTACTAGCTTACTGTAGTTCTTTAAGGAAGAAAGCTCCCCATGCATAAACTATCATATCGGAAGACTACAGAGTTTAATAAGTCTATACGTAGTGGCACTTCCCTTTCAGAATCGTTTCGCTTTTGTTACGTATTTCCTTCTCTAACGCTTGCTACACGTCTTTAATCATCGTGTAGTTTCGCATTATTTCTTGTAATTGTTGTAATGAAACCTTCATAAAACTATTTGTTTCCATCGGATAACATATTTGGCGAGGAAAAACTAAGTTAAAACACCAATTCTACATTCACTAAAAAATAAGAAAGAAGTTTAAACATAAACAGATACGGTGTCATTCAAAGTCAACCCAACTGACGAGTTTAAAAAAACAACCTTTTCAAAGATTTGAACTTCTCTTAGCCGATATTATTGTTTAATTTAAAATCGATATACAGCTTTATTGCTTTACAATAACTCATGACTTAGAACTGCCTGTAAATGATTTTGTTTTCATATTAATTATGTTTTTATCTGAAGAATTGTTGTGACAAGCAAGAAGCCTCATGCCCATTAATGCCACATTTTTCAATTTCCTTTTACTAAAATACTGACTCATCGTTGTATCACTTGTAAAATAGAAACAACATTCAGTAACCGTTTAAATAACTCTCTGCAAATGAGATAAGATACTCCTTTCTTCCAATCTGTCATCTTCCCGGTCTCTTTGACTATTGCATAATATTTGTTACATGAAATGTGTATATCTTACCGTTTAATTTATCTAATCGACACTCGCTATCACACAGATAAGTGGCCTGAATTGGGATTAATATTCGCTTAAAATGCTAAAATAAAACAGTGAGATATTTACAATAACGATTACCCATACCAACACCCTTTAGAACTAGCAATTCAGTAAAGGCAACACTCTATGTTGTCAACAATATATTTTGAAAAGTCATTATTAGTTTTTAATTCTATTTCAGGTTGCTGTGATGTTGGATCAAATACCGCTAAATCAGTCAGACATCTGTCATAAACACTCTTTGACGTGTTTTCGATTTTGCTTAACAACATTTGCTCTATGTAATTCGACTATGTATATGAGTTGACCGAAACCTTTTATTACCCAATATAACAATTAACGTATATCAACGGCACAGACCGTTTCTCCTTGAACGATGTCCAATAATCACTTATATTGAGGAATAAAAGCATAACATAATAAATGTCTTGCAACGGTACAAAACGAAGTCGCTTTGACAGCACAGTCTCGGCGGGGTCATGCCTATCGACACAAACACAGCTGACTGACCTGTCTGGATCTTCTCCTGACGACAACGTCTTTAATGTTAGACGTAATAGTGACCAATCCGAAATTATCCGCACCGCGAAAAATAGTTCGGCTATGCCGGAACTATCTAGTCATTTTAAAGTTGACACTCGGTCTAAAGACAAAATGACTGCTACAAGAAAAGGATCCGCTCAACGAGTATCGTTTAGTATTGATAACGATGATTTAATAAATGAAGAAATGAAAGGAACTAACGGAAACTGTGGCAACGGTGGTAGAATATGTGATTGTCAGCATACACAACCGATTTCGAGAACGAGGCATTACTCTGAGAACAGTGAAAATATACTAAATTATACTTGCCACAATCAACAACTTAACATAGTGTAACTATGCCATATACACAACAAGCGGTTGACTGCGAGTGTGCATTATGCTTTGATAGAAAACAGAACAAAGCTAGAGAGTTTCTGCAAAGCAGTATTGCAGAACAAACGTACCGAAAGTCCCCCAGCGTGCGATCGTTACCAGATATACACTATAACGGAATTCACCATCAATATCATGTGTCAAACTACAGTCGAATGTCGAAAACACCATTCCAAACTATTGTTACTGTGAATGAGACGGCTGATGGAAAATACCTACATACAGTGAATACAAATCCAAGTCATCATAAACCCATTAGTTATACATTTGGAACTTTAGAGACCATCCAAGGCGGTGACACACGGTCTTCCACTTTAGAATATAGACCGTTGCCTCCAAAGCCTGGTGTTGACCAGTCTGTCAATAGTTATAGTGACGCTAGCTACAAATTGGTGCAAAGTAAAAGTTCCCAACCGCTTATGGATTCACCAGTCTCCTGCAAGCAATCATCTGAATACAGCAGGTATGAGAAATGCTTTATCTGTAACAAGGTCACGGTCCTGGTAATTATTAACGTTGTATTGATATTGGCGATCGTGTCAGCAGTGCCTGTCTACTTAAGTGTAATGGTTGGAGGTCCCGATTCGACAACGGATATGAAAGTCCAACAACAGCCACAACAATTGAACAAAACTTGCGTCCGCTGCAGTGTCCTAGACCAGTTTGATAATCCCGAACAGCTTGGAATTGAAAAACGAACCGACGACCTGTGCTGTCTGAAGGCAGATACCAACCTGGTCGACTTCATAATTAAGGTGAGTTTGATTTTAATGACAGATACGAACATGTGTATGGCTGATTCAAGTACAAAATTGAGAGAAACGTGTGTACACGTACTATATGTTATTCATACATGTGTATGTTTAATATAAAAAAGTATTTCGATCTTGTGCTTACATATTATTAGATAACATACTCATTCTGCACTTCTTTACTAAAATGATATTCGTTAATCACTCAAAGTTCTGTAAAAAGAGACGAAAATGATTATATAATTTAATGTGGTATTTTTAATTTGATTATATTTTAAGAGGATGTATACAGAAAACAAACACGAAAGGTTTAGTTCCGGCGAGAAAAATGTTAAAGTCGACCATAATCGTGTTCATAATGCAATCATTTTTTTTCTTACAGATAAACGATGCTTTGTTCCATTTTAAAAGCATATCTTGAAACTCGCATGTCTTTTTTTAATAGCAATGCATAAAAATCTTTGCCAAAACATTCACGAATATTTTGAATTGTTTTTGATGCGAGGGGTCCCGCCAATTTATATTAAAGGTATAAATGCATTTATTGTATTATTAAGGCCAGATTGGTAATTGTCGGCTTAGGTTCTACTTAAAAGTACTCAGGGTATACTACAAAATAATTCCGGTACGGAAAATATACTCAAAGTACCCCGGAGTATATCCGGGTACGTTTAAGCGTATTTGCCGTACCCGGTGTAAATTGTCGTATACTTAAGAGTACTCGGGGTACTTTTTAGTAATACCTGAGCCAACAACGCCCAATTGAGCGCTATTAAGCTACAACCCAAACTACTTGAAAGCTCTCAATGCCAACCGTTAGTCCTAATTTAAATATTTAAAAAAGAAATTCAAAGCAAGCAATCGACTTGATTCGTGAATATTTTAAGAAACTATGTTATTTAAGCTCTAGAACTTTCGTGGGCTATATTCAGTGCTTGGTAAAGAACATGCTTTGCTTTGTTTACAAAAGAGATGGATGAATAAATTAAATGTGGCATATGTTATCTATATATATATGCGTTCATTGTTTTGCTGTTTGGCACAAATCATTTTTGTAAGACATTGTTATAATCGTCTGTCCAGAAAGCAGTCGGTACGTGTTGTCGGTGAAACACCTTATCAAAAACTGCATCATATGATCCCAACTTATGGCCTTCTTTTTCTAACACATTCATCTTACATGTTTTCCCACGATTGAAACAACTGTTTTTTTGTTAGACGTGGAAACAGAACATGCGTTAGTTCAAATAAATGAAAAGTATCAGTGTTCATTAAACTTAGTGTTTGTCAATCGGCAGTCTTTTATCGTAAGTAATACTTTTTTTTTATACCAAGGTGTATCGGGAGAACAGTATTATATTTTAAACTGAAAATACACTTAACTGTGTTCATATAACAGCAAATATTTGCGTGTTTTATATAAAAACAAAATTACAAGCTTTGTTTTCTTTGCAGCTGAAGATGAGAAGATATATGACGGTCGTTCAATTCTTCAACTCAAGTCTATGGGCTTAGGTATAAAAATGCTCCTTTATGAACACCTTATAAAATATATTTAATTTAGTTAAAATTGATTTTGTTTAAATATGATAGTCGTCCACCAGTGTTTTATACCTGTATATGGTATGTTAGTTCGTAAATATAATTATTTAATTTGACTTTAAACGAAGTTTTGGAATGTTTTGTTTCATTAATATAAACATATTCCCGGGCCTTGTAAATTAGTGGTCATTGTATCAAGGATGATTTTCGAAATTTCGTTCATATTAGTAAGAAACATTGTCAGAATTCTTCTTAATACAATTCATTTTCTCTAACCAGATGACAGGAAAGTACACTGGAACCCACGAGGCCTCGCTCGAAATGGCTTGGCGTTGAAAGACAGCCACAAAATCGAGTTTAAAACAACTGGATACTATTTCGTCTCAACAGAACTCGCATTTAAGCCCAATAGTCAAGGGATTCTTCATGCAGAGTTTACTGCCGTTAGCAATGCAAATAAAGATGACTCTAAAGATAAGCCGTTGCGTTCGCAAAGCGAGACGCTGAAATATCAACCCAATGGTAGTAGGTACGTCAGCAAATGCAACTTCGTGGACTTTTTCTCGGCTGGAAGCCATCTTTATGTAAAACTTGATGACGTGGAAGGACTACAGGAAGAGGAAGGACAAATATTGATTTTCTTTCTTGGAAACTAGTTCGCTAATATAGTTCTATATTCTATTTTGACAGTTAAACCTGTTCGCATGATGGCTCAGTTGTCGGTGCTAGTTCGTTGTGAAATGAAACTCAGACTTGTTTTGCCTTGAGTAAGGTTATAATATCGGCAATTATTACATTTTCATGTTGAAAATGGTGTCAGGACATATTGACTGAAAAAAATCAGGCGATATTTGTGAAGTCACGTGTCTCAAACATTTTAAGTATGCGCAAGACAATAACGATAGTCAACACTCTTTACCCTCTTTACCCTTTGAGATGAAGCTGCATCACTCTCATATGAAGTGTGCGCGTGAAACAGTGCGTGTCCTTGAACTTAATGTGATCGTTGGTAAAGCACGGACGAAACGCGTCATTTGAACAAAATAAACTGTTTTCAGTTTTCATAGCTGTAGGTTGTATCACGTGACCCATGGGTTGCGTGCCGCTAACCGATGCCAAGTTTAGACTATTATTGTTTTTATACAATGGAAACAAAACTATATAAACTGTTTGCACAGGTAAATGCATGAACTCTTTTAATGACATATATGATAACATCAGAAAGCAGGGTTCTCGCTGGATTAAACATTGTCGGTATCTTTATTAAACATTGTCTCTTTTGACGTGTACAATAACACATGTGTTTCAAAGACATGACGGTGTACACATATGGAACTTGTAAATTTCGAAATAGGCGAGGTTGTATCAATGGGAAATTGTAAACATATATCTACATGTAGCTTAACATATTCATACTAATTATATTGTCCTTGTATTATAATATTAACACTTTTCAGTTGAAAGGATGGTAAAGTAAGGTTGGTGTAATTCGTGATAAAAAATATTTTTAATTGTGTACTGCGATGTGCATACATTGTAACAACATGTAAGGCATACTTTTCTTGTTCACAGTTGCTCAAAACGAACGATTTCATTTTACTCATTAATTTATTCAGATTTAGTTTCAGGTCTATTTGCTCAAGTGTGCAAACGTTTACAACTTCAGTGTTGAAATACTTGTTCATAAGTCCGTTGCAATGTTTGTAAAACGTTCCGATCTCGTCAAAAAGTGCCATGTATATGTATAAATATGAGTTATGCAAGATATATGATATATGCTAAAACATTAGTTTTGTTAGTAAGAAATTAATTCAAGAAAAAAAATGTTCCTTAAATGCTGCTTTGAACCTTATTCAAACACATCTGACATTCATCGTAACTGCTATTATAGATTTATGTTTATCTTTTACGCTGAAAGATTGTATACATCCTTTTTAAACGTGAAAATGGTCGCTTTAACTTAATCTTTTAGAACCTTTGGATCCGTATAGCTATGCTATGTGTATATGGTGTGTATATATGTGTCGTATAGCGCGACCCTTGTACATTTACCGTTAATATTTGCATGATGCATGAAAGGATGTGAATTGAATGTATTTTGTTTTAAACAAAACTGCAACAAACAGATTGGTTGTGATACAAAGGCTCATTATAGTTGGTAAATGTTTCACAGTCATATGATTAAAACTCTTGATTAATTCCCGTAATATTTCATTGAATATTTGCTGCCATTCAATGTTATCGAATAAGTTATACTTGAGCACATATTTGGTGTGGTAATGTATCATTCAACCTATCTCAGTTCTTATTGCTTTTTTATAAAACATAAAGTGATACATTGCCTAATAACAACATACATAATGAGTTTGGCGCCTGCCTAGCAATGTGAAGGTCACAGGTTGGATGGTGAAGAGGAATGCTCGCGATCTTTTCCTAAGACATAAAGAACTGGTTCTTTCGAAGGAAAACAGGACTTAATGGATCTCATTGAATCTCGGGCTGTTGAAGCAATCGTGGTATCAGCATGTAACCAAAAACGACACGAGTGATTCTTTTACATTATGATTTTAGATTGTTGTTTGGACAAACCTTGATTAAATAGTTTGTTAATCGAACATTGTTAAAAACATTTCTTCTTTTGTTATTTTTGTTTTCCTTTTTTGTTGAGGACAATATAACCAGGTATAACCAGGTAGAAGGGCTTGTATATTGCAATGATCTCGTGTATTGTTTAAGGCAGTGATTTGTTTTCTTGTGACAATGTTCATTTATCATGATATACATCGTAATATTATTGCATTTATAACTAGCAGGCTTGTTTGATAAACCTGTACTGTTTGGGTCAAAAACACTTGCAGAGAAATACTACACTTTGGAACATTACTATTGCAACAGTACAATACATGTTTACATAATGGTTTAAAATAACATTTTAAAATAAAAAAAATGAAATAAAAATATTGATTAAATACATAACTATTCAAACATTAAATTGTTTTTACCAAAGTTGTTGTTCAAATATGCATACATATGATCATTTATTAGTGAAACAAAATAATCAGAAAAGATACCACACTTGAAATAAAATATATTTCGTGTTAAGGTGTGTAGTTGCATTGGTAAATATCAACGTATTTATGTTCTGTTACGTGTATTATGTATGTTTGCTAACTTCACTGTATTGAACATTGAATACATAACTTTCTGATTCATAAGAACGCTGATATGGCCGATAGTCACACTCCTTTAACAAATAGATTGTAAATAAAAGAAATTGCATGTGTTTCGATTTTGATTTTAAGTACTCAGAACATATTATTTGATTTATATATCTATAAGCACGGTGACATATATCAACATAGCCCGAACACACACACTGACAATGCGTTGTTCTTTTAGTTTAACTTCTAATGATATTTGGATATCAAGGTTTATTCTTGAAAATAGGTTTGTCTTTATAATTTAAAAGTATTAAGTTCAAATATTAAAACTATACTTCAAGCGTATGGATAAAGCATAAACAATGTAATGCAACATTATTGTGTTGTGTATGTGTTTTTGTAAAATAAGGACGCTCTTACTTAAGCGTTGTTATTGCCATGGGAATCGTTATTGTTGTTGCTTTAGTTGTATTATTGCTAAACATAATTATTTGTTGTATCCGTATGTACAAACCATTCTTTATAATTTGCAAACATACAATTGTTACTTGTTAATAGTTATTATCTATATAAAACGTTAAGAAATAAATACTAAATATAAAATCATGTATTTACTTTGTACCTAGATGGACTTGGTTAAATTGAAGATCTTTCTGGTTAAGTGAGATATTTGAAAACATATTACTTATGCTAACGTTAACGCAAACTAGAATAATTTCACACATTCCTACATTTAGTTTTCAGGTAAATCTTTTCAGGTTATATGAGTCCATTTTTTAATATGAATAACTCAATATGTATAAAGTAGAATAACTCGAAGTAAATACAAAATTTATACTGAATTTAAATTTATAAACTGATACAGGAGCCTTCAATGTTTCACTTAATGAGCCTCGAAGACTTCAAGGGAGATCCATGTAGTGTTCATAACGGTGGCTTTCGTTTGCGTCATGCCATATTTATTTTATCGGCCTAGGGGGGGGGAAGGGGCATTGGTTTTAACTGAACAGTTTTTAACTATAAATATTTGAAATCTTGCAGAATGTTCAACATTATAGGCCATCACAATTAATTAACAACAACACGACTCTTATAAGCATCCGCCTAATCTGTGACAAGTATTTATATAGCTGTGATGGAGGTAAACAGACATACTTTTAAAAGCACGAGTACAAATAAATATTCAAAACAATGAAACTTGACACAAATTATGACCGATCAAAATACAAAACAGAAGATATCGCAATCGGTGCAATAAAACTGTTATAAGTATGTTAAGAAAAAATATGGTATAATAAAAGTAATTTTATGTAAATAATTAGACATTAGCTTTTAGATAAAGTATCGCCCATGTCATGTTGTTATTTTGTCTGTTACTATGTTACCTGTAGTTTAAAGGTTTGTTCAAATACACACTTAAACTAACTGATTTGTATTTTGGATTCTCAGGACTATGCTTTTAGTACTTATTGATGCAGTTGGATTGCACTGACAAAACATATATTGTATTGTGTGTTCGTTCGCCGTAATGTAAGTTTTGGCCATGAAGTAAGAATAGACGCAGGACTTCTTCTCTCGAAATTACCAAAGAACGTTGGCTTCTGCTATTAGTCTAAAAATAGTATCAGGGCGCTCAGTTGCAATTATTTCTGGGCGATGTTACCCGTTCAAATAGAGTTCACTGTGTACATTTTATACATTGGCAATTTCATAGCAATCAAGGTAAGGTATTAAACCAACTAAGAATGTGTACGATGAGTAGGTTATCATAGCGTTTCATGTTGGCTCGTTTGCATATCTTTGGCTCTTTTATGTTATATACTTGCGGACTTATCATAAAAAAACAAGTGATTTTGAGGGAAACAATGTGAAAATCTGATTCTACTTGATATAATTTAATAAATTATGAGCCAATTGCAGCTCATAAATATTTCAGGATGTAAACACTTCAAAAAGAAGGCCCGATGATTACTCATATATATATATATGAAATCATGCAATACTTGAAATAAGTTTCGCATGTTTATGATGTATCGGTCAATATGCATATTTTACCATACTGATATATGGCTATGACCACCTCGGGCAAACGTACGCTATTTCCACCTTTAGCTAGCGTACGCTTTTACCATCTCGGGCTAACGCATGCTATTACCTACTTTGGCTAGCGTACGTTTTTACCATCTCGGGCAAACGTACGCTATTACCACCTTTGGCTAGCGTACGCTTTTACCATCTCGGGCTAACGCATGCTATTACCACCTTTGGCTCACGCAAGCAAGGTTAATTTCCTAACCAACAGAACTGGTAATTGGCCGTAAACAGCGATACATCAAAGTTGGTTTCTTAATTATATGTTGTCATCGTGTACCCAGTGTATTTACCATACCTAATTATACAGTACTCACGATATGTAATTGACTACAGTTTACATCATTTTCAAGTACAGCGTTTAATACGAGCTATTTGAGTGTTTATGTTTATATCACACCAACTTGAATGGATCGTAAAAACCACAATCTTTCTTTTTGAAGATATATAACGTTTCTTTTACCACGTACGATACAAACTATGTTTTACTACAGCCAGTATCATATTACAGTAGCATGCGTAAAATGTATAAATTTGCATACAATTTCCAGCGCAAGATACACACGGCGTAACTTTAAAACAGATCGTTTAACATTTTCAAAAATATATAAATACATATATCAGGATGTTTTCAAGTCGCCGAAACGTGGCGAAGCGTTACAGGTTGTGCAACGTTGCTCTTTTTATCTGACACGGACTTATACAATATATTCGCATTACTAATTAAACTGTTGGTTTGCATTTTTGGGTATATTTGCAGTAGTCTAAATCGCAGTTCATGTTTGCGTTAGGATAACACAGTTGATTTCTACGTATTTTGCAATTCGTTTAATCTTCAATTATTTAGGTTTTTACTATAAAATCTTTAAACAGGCAGTGAAACATATTTTAAGATACAGATGTGGTATCATACAATTAAGGAACACTTTACACGATGGAAACGTTAAAACGTTATCGTCATTTGAAATTGGTAAAATTATTAAGCGTTATAAACGCTAAACGATTGATTAATTGTGATTGTTTCTTTTGTATTCCTTTAATTTTTTTACAACGCATGGATTTCTCATAACCAGTATCAACCCAGGCGATATTTCGTCGTTCAACAGGTTTAACCCCCATTCTTTGCATTGACCGTTCGAATGCGGTGACCCCAGCTTTAAGCATTTTTATTTTTAATGTCGTTCTGTATTTATAGTCTCGTATTTATTGATTTGTTAATTGGTCACTTGCCTTCACGAATAGATTAACGGAGGGCAGCAATACTTTCTTTCCTTATAATGTCTCTTGATTGTCATTTTTCCTATATTTAAGTCTACGGACAAATACTGCGCCTATAATAAGCCAAATGTGCTTATTGAACTTTCGAGCGTTAAATGAACTAACTGATCGTATCGTATATACAATTGAATAACGTTTAATGAGCCAATACACACAGCCGAGATCAAAATTGGCGGGGATTTACCTAATGCGTTTCAGTGTATGAGAACTCTGATTTGTTTCTCGTTTGCATTTTCCGTGATAAAGTATACAAATAAGACAGACAGTACGAAATTGAAGCCAACGAGCCATAATACAGCTTATTTGTAGTTAAGTTGTTCTGAAAATACGCGCCTGTGCAATGGGCCAGTACATTTCCCTCTTTCAGAATCTTGTCTTAGTCATTTACTCGCCATATTCAACCATGTGTCATCTGTTATCGGATGCTAAGGTTTGATAAAACTATCCTTTCCCTATGAAGCAATTTACCTAATAAACTTTAAAGCCGCACCTTTATCATTAGATATAATTGGAAAAATACCGTGTATTCGTGTGAAACGATGACAAATCCCTTCTTATATTGAAGGAAGAAATTTTGCGCTCAATGTTTGTAGGCGCAATCCTTAGTTTATATGGGGATTCGAGTATATTTATGTTGAAATGACATTGCAAACATACGCAAATGGAAATGCACCTTATGAATGCGAGAATGCACTTCAGATAGCGATGTGTGTGTGGACCCTTTTTTAACACGAACTTGACAACAAAATGAATAGTATAGTTTTCCTATAGAAATATGATTGTATTTCCATAAAATTGAATAGTTAGTATTTAAAAGGCGAAATTACCAAACATTAATAATATACGGGAACGAATAAGTTGAAAAATATCTTCCATAAATATGTTTATTGGCGCGTATATCCTTTGATATATACTCAGCTTGTTTTATCATATATTCGTCCCCTTCGTTATATCAACGCGAACACTCTTCCAAATGTCTCCTTTTAATTAATAGAAGCAGTGGGTATAGTTTTGCGAACAACAACAACAACAACAATGCAGTACAATTCCACTTAACGAAATAAATACATATTGCTTTTTAATCAAGGTTCCTGCTTGAAGCAGAGCACTTGGTGACCTCTTGAACGAGTTTCTACTCAGGAAGGAGAATGTCTCCTTGTAGTCTATAAACATCTTACGCTATGACACATTCAAGGCCGAATTAACCAACTTTGATTGCACGATATTGGAAAGCTGCCAAAGGACTTGATAATGTAAACCGCAAAGTATTAAACCGCAAAGCATATTTATACTGTCAAATTGTGTCAAACGTTCGGTGTTTAGTTACACTGATATGGATCATAATCTTGTTTCGTATTAAGTTAGTTAAGATAGAATTTCGCAGAAGGTGTGGACATTTCAAAACCGCAAAGTTATTTCAGTATCACTTAAGGTTGAAAGCCATCAATTTAAAGTGTTATCCTTCAAGATAATCAAAAGTATAAAATTATTATTGAACATTTTCGCAAACGCATTGACATTTGTTTGGACACAAGATAAATAGCAAATAGTTCTTCCAAACTGTAAATATAATTTGATATCGGCGCACAGGGTTCAATAATTCATGCACATATTCACATCTTTAAAGCTAAAATTTGACTTTTATCCATATTATACAACGTACTTAATGTTCTTAACTATACGAAATACTCTTTTTAATATATATATATATATATATAATAATACCGTCAAATGTGCAAATCGATCGCTGCATTGGTGGGAATTGAAGCCGGGCTTCTTAGTAATAATACATATATACCACATCCACCTTTATACACATTTACGTTATATATATATATATACATATATATATATATATACTTTTATCCATATTATACAACGTACTTAATGTTCTTAACTATACGAAATACTCTTTTATATATATTAAAAAGAGTATTTCGTATAGTTAAGAACATTAAGTACGTTGTATAATATGGATAAAAGTATATATATATATATATGTATATATATATATATATAACGTAAATGTGTATAAAGGTGGATGTGGTATATATGTATTATTACTAAGAAGCCCGGCTTAAATTCCCACCAATGCAGCGATCGATTTGCACATTTGACGGTTACCACGTCGGGTATGCGGATACTTTGATACTTTGATAACGGGTGAGACTTCAATAACACAGAACAACAAAAGCCAAGCACGTGAGGTGAGTTATTCAGCTTGTTTTGCATTTATTTTCTGTTTATTTAGTTTTCAGGCACGGAACATTGTTTGGTCGATTTATGGTTTATCACTTCTTATTGCGAAGAAAGAATTTGCGGAATAACGGTGGTTTACATAAAATTCCATCTATAATCAGCATGAATTGGATGATCAGTACTTATTTCAACAAAATAAAAATACTTGGAAATAAATCAAAAACGTGCTTACTATTCGAAATTAAAGATCAATATGTCCATTAATGTAACAACATGTTACATTTTAGTTCACTAATTTATTTGAGGAAATTCAAATGTTTAAAGAGTCGCATGCAAATTGTTTATGGGCACTTCGTTAGTTATAGTAAGCAGGCAATACATACAAATGTATGTACGTACGTAAATACAAAACGAATTACCGAAACATGTTCTTATCCCTTTGAAATATGAATATTATTGTGTATAATGTGAAAGATAACTGTGAAACTAATTCAATATGTCTGATGAGTACATTCTATATGACCATATGTTTATGACCATATATTAGTCAGTATATAACACAGAGGGATAAGTTGCAAAGGACAACTATAGTTCGTCCGAATGTAATGTTTCCTTTTATTATATAAAAAACACGATGAATATTTATACAATTTTTCAAGCATGTCGCAAGAATGATTTTTTCTTTGGATGTGCACAGTTGAGCCTTCATGGCACTCATGGCTTTATTGTTAAATATTTGAGGCGCGCTCTGTGAAAAGGGGTTTAATGCATGTGCGTCAAGGGTCGTCCCAGTTTAGCCTGTGCAGTTCGCATAGGCTAAACATGGACGACACTTTCCGCCTAAACTAGATTTTTGCTAGGAAGAGACTTCCTTAAAGCAAAAAATACCATAGAAGCGGAAAGTGTCGAGAAAAGAAAAGTTCTAAAATATCGTATTTTTTTACAATTATTAGTTTATTTTGATTAAAATATCATGACTGGTATATTACATTACTTGAAAAAAGTTCATATTTTCAGTATATTCGGTAATAAAATTTCCCGGTGTCAAATCGAAAGTACATCGCGAAAATAGGTGACATAACGATATACACACTATAAATAACGCAAGTAGATTGATCATTTTATATATAAAATATTAACACTTCACTACGCATGCCCAATTTGCATTCCTGGGTTTACCACGTGACGATGATGATCAATCTACTTGCGTTATTTATAGTTAACTGGTAGTCACCTGGTATGCATACCCAGTAAAAATAAAAAAATAAAAAAATAAAGTAAAAATAAAAAAACAAAACTTTTTTCAAGTAATGTTATATACCAGTCGTGATATTTTAATCAATATAAACTAATAATTGTGATAAGCCGGTGGGGACTACACAGGCTAATATGAGTTTACACTAAGCGCACGTGCAGTAAGCCCAGATTTGCAAACAAAACGCGTCTCCTGTTCTCAAGGTCCCTTCTTGCACCCGTGTCAGTGCTGCAGACTTCCCGGTAAGGAGAATACCCCGTTTACTGCTATAACGCGCGATGAAACACGCAAAGCCAAATAAAAGCAGTTGATTTAACGCTTTAGGAAAGCTGCCAAGGACATGATAATCTTAACCGCAAAGCATATTGATACTGCCAAATTATGTTACACTTACGGTGTTTATTTACTCTTATATGAGTCATGATCTACTTTCATATTGCGTTTATATTGAATCTTGAAGAAGTGTGCAGAATAATGATTATTACCGTTCTCAGTTTATTGTCATGATGGCAAAGTGTTTACTCTTTTAAATAATCGAAAGTACAAATCAATTACTAAAGACAAAATTTAGAAGTGTTCACGTCATTAAAACCTGGTTCTTGCATTCGCTGCATTTAGGTTTATATCATAATACAATACATATGTCGCTCTGTTGCTGGCCTATTCGAAGAGTGCGGCATTCAGCAGTCGCAATGTCCATCTGTGCGCCCCTCTATTTGTCCGCCCCGTCTTTGGACTTAAATCAGTATAATTAATTTCGGAGCCAATTATTGATGGATTTATAAATAATTTATCACATACGTTAACATGAAAAGACGATGAGTCCCAAATAACACCCATCTCCCTTCTCAACAAAAGAACGTAATACAAAGAGGTCAAAGGTCAACTTGTTAAAACCGCTTGGAAATTGTTATTAACGCACATGCATTACGCTTGGTTTTTGCAGAGCGAAACTCATATCGTTCAAATTTAAGCAATTCAGTCATATAGCAGACCCCAAAAAATCAGAAAAGGTTTCATGATCGCATACGTTGTCTATATATTACTAGTTTATGAAATTCTATACTAAAAAGCCAAGCGGGGTTTGCTTCATCATACAGACTTTCACATACAGAGTTTGCGGAGGCGGATTTTCGAAAATATATGTAATTTGATAGAGAGAATATCGTTGTTATTGTAAAACTGAAACTGACAGTAACTCAGTGAAAAAAAAGGAAATTACGTTTTAAACAAATGTAATGCAATAGAAGGTAAAAGAAGCGTATTTTCTGTAAAATATTGATTTTAAAATACGGACTACGTTTTTGAGTAATTACAAAGGATACTCCACCATTATAATGGTTGCACTGAACAGTTTCGTAATTCAATATTTGGAAACTATATTAAATGAACAGCTTGCAGGCTAGATAAAAAATAAATAAATAGTAAAATATAATTGTTTGCATATCAAGTGCCAACAAAATAATGTTTCCTTGTGATTAATTTTGATTCATCATTATTGACAATATTACTTATTTAATAGATATTCTTTTTCTGATTGGCACATACATACTTTGATTTCAGAATGTTTTTCTGTAAGCTTCCAAATGGAAGAGCTTCGAACGAGCGTATGTGTCATTTGAGCTAAACGTCATTTAAAGTAAAGCAGAAAAAGAGAAATGTTAACATAGAACACGAAAAGCGATATTTGTTTAAGCGAATGTAACACAGTATGCATCATGCGTTTGCTTTAGTGGTTGTTTAATAAACACGAGGGCCAATTAGATTCTCTTGCTTTCTGGGTATGATCAGTTTGAATATTAGGGCACGATCAGAACAAAATGTATTGACGACCACAATTAGACGATACAAACCAAATATTATGCCTCAGAAACGTTATCATTTCATAAAACAATTTAAGCTGGTCAATTTTGATTCAATGGGCACGCTTTGAACGAACTACTATACGATATAACATACCAAATATTACATATGAAAACCGTTTTGTTTCAGAGAGCAACACCTGCGTATCAATCCAACTGCAGACATGTAGTACAACCATGTGCTTCCACGGCCTGTTGTGGCCAGTTGTCACATCAGTCGCAGAATTAGAAGAATCTGTGTACACGATTATTATTCAACGTATTATTCCAAATATTAAATCCCAAGGTCATATCGCATTAGAAAATAAACTGAATTTATTTTGCTATATAAGTCTAGTATATACATTATGTTACACGTTGCCGGATTTCCACCGTGGAGGCCCATAGGCAGTGACATGTTTTGGGCCCATGTGGCCATGCCCCAGGCCTCTAATAGGCCTAGTTCCTACTAGAACGCCAGTACCTAGTCGATTGCACTCGTTTGAATTAGCCTACCAGTGCCACTTCCTTCTGGCAACACAAACAATGTGACAATATCATTTTATAGGTACAAAATGTCATTATAATACCGTTATACCTAAACGGAAATATAATTATCAGATTTAGAATTTAAGAAGACTTTAGTCTTTATGTTCACGTATTTAAATATTTACCCAGAATTAAGATAAGGCTAAGAAATTATAAGTTACACTAATTCTTTCGTCCTGGTCTCGTGGGGCCCCTTAAAGTCGCCGGACCCATAGGCAGTTGCCTACTCTGCCTAATGGGTAATCCGGGACTGGTTACAAAGGGCTGGGGCAAGTTATAACCTCATGGGACCTATTCGAATACCCAAAGCTGAGGAACTATTTTATCGATTTAAATCGCTTCCAGTACGAACACACATGTATTCATCGTAACGATATAGTAACATACTCACACTTAAAGGTCAATGGTAGGTTAATATTGGCGCGCGTTACGAGTGTAAAACTTGCATTCGGTCGTGCTTCGGATGTACATTAGTTCGTCTATGGCGACTAAGAGGTTATCATATTGTCCGACTCGTTTATGCGCGCATTCGTTAATTGGTCATCTTAAAAGTTATTCTAGTTGATCATGCTCGTCTGCGTTAATTGTAAGTTGTCGTGGCCGAGTGGTTAAGGCGATAGACAAGAAATCTATTGGGATCCTACCGCGCAGGTTCGAATCCTTCCGACAACGCAAAAGTAAATGCAAATGTATGTTGCTTTTCTTTTCTGTGTTTTCTCTAATATCAGCAATCAATTATTAATAATTTGCTTTTATACACCCTCATAAAACGACATGTGTGTTAAAGTTCAAACAAACTCGAGATAATGTTTATGTTTTATTTTTAAACATTATTTATACACCTTTCGGATTAACAAGTAACAAGTGTATGCTTTCAAATGAATAGTATGAACATTTAGATACAGTTATGTGAAACAAAATAAAAATAGACAATAACAAAACATATGAAAATGAAAATGCAAGTTTGAATTTAAGAAATCTTAAAAAGGACATACACAACCAAACTTTATAAGCACTTGCTTATAATATCTGTTGAATCGGTATGTGGTTTTTATGTATAAATTTAAGATCGTATTTAAATACATGTACGCATTTGGAATATTACATGACGAGCAATACATTCAAGTTTTAACTTTATGATATTCATATATGAGAAGTTTGAATCATAGACATGAGCATGCAAACTAAATGGGTTATTTTCATATAATGCGTCGTTGTAATTTGATGCGCATCAAGTAATATTTACTTATGGCCTGATCAAGCTTTACATGTAAGCCAATAAATTGCTTTAAAATGTATCCATATATCTGTCCTCTTACAATTAGTGTAGGTGCACATGCTCGTTTGCGTTAATTGTAAGTTGTCGTGGCCGAGTGGTTAAGGCGATAGACTAGAAATCTATTGGGATCTTCCCGCGCAGGTTCGAATCTTGCCGACAACGCATAAGTTTTGCAACGCGTTAATTGTTTTTATATATAATACCGGAAGGAAACACAAGTAACATTACTTTTCTGTGTTTTCTTTAATATCAGCAATACATTATTAATAATTTGCCTATATACACCTCCATAAAGCGACGCTTGTGTTGAAGTTACAACAAACACGAGTTTATGAATATTTATTTTTTAAACATAATATATACACCTTTTGGTATAACAAGTAACACATGTATGATTTCAAATGAGCAGTAATAACAAATAGATACAGTTAAGTGACACAAAATAAGAATAGAGAATAACAAAACACATGAAAATAAAAATACACGTTTGAATTTACGAAATCTTACAAAGATCATACACAACCAATTTTTATTAGCATTTGCTTATAATATCTGTTTAATCGGTTTGTGTTTTTTTATGTATAAATTTATGATTGTATTTAAAAACATGTACCCATTTGGATTATTACATGACGAAAACTACATTAAAGTTTTAACTTGATGATATTCATGTGTGAGTAGTTTAAATCATAGACATGCGCATGCAAACTAAATGGGTTATTGTCATATAATGCGTCGTTGTTATTTGATGTACATCAAGTAATATTTACTTATGGCCTGAACAGGCTTTACATGTAAGCCAATAAATTGCTTTAAAGTAATTAACTCCAATTGATACTTCATCATCCTTTCAACTAAAATAATGCGACAATAAATTTTAAACAGTTTGACACTGTAAAAGTCAATTTCTTTAATTAACACTTAACATCATTCCTTTGAAATATATGGAAAAAATAAATAAATATAAATATATATNATTGAAAATATAATTAATATATATATATATACATGAAATTAGAAATATATATACAATTTTGCATTGGTACGTCTTTGACTATGCATGCTATAAAAATGTATACGGTGCATATGTATACAAAATCATGTCTTTGAGACACATTTGACATTGTTCACGTTAAAATGGACTTCAATAGTTGCAAAAGTACCGAAAATGTTACAATCCAGTTGCATCAGTTTATGTGTCTAGTTTCGATGTTAGTTTTGCCATTTTATTAACCATACAATTATGTATGGCATCGGCTAATGGCCAGGGCCATATGGTAAAACCTGCAAACACATAGACACCACACAGTAAACTTGGTTGGACTTCCCTGTCAACACATTTTACACAAAGTTCAAGTACACGCACTATTTTTAATCGTAAATTTTATATACATGCGCGACGTAGATGCAGCTGCTGCGAAATGGAACATAGTGTCTCGTTTTGACAATCATAATTGCCTGTTTATATTCTTACTTTCAGAACGGCATACTCGAGTTGTTGTAGCCACGTATCCTCCTAAGCTACAATAATGATCTGGATAGTATCTTGATAGTTAATGACCTTGAACACAGACAAAACAGAAATGATGGTTTCAGAATTTGTTATTAGCAGATCCCTTCTTGGACCGTTTGCTGCACACTGATTCTACCCAGGAAGGTGAATACCCCGTTCACTTCCATAACGCGCGATGACACAATCATAGCCAAATAAACAAAATTGATTTATTGCTGTTAGATAGCTGCCAAATACACCTTTTGATTAAACAAGTAACAAGTGTATGCTCTCAAATGAATAGCCAGTACATATAGATACAGTTACACAAAATAAGAAAAGACAATAACGAAACCCATGAATATAAAAATGCAGGTTTGAATGTAAGAAATCTTAATGAATCTTTTATGTATGTATTTATTATTGCATATGAATACATATTTGGAAGATAACATGACGACGACCACATACAAGTTTTAAGTTTATGGTATTCATTTGTAGGTAGTTTCGTAGAGATACGCATGTAAATTAATGGGCTATGTTCTATTATGTGTTGTTGTTACTTGATGTAAATCAAAGTGATATTTTCTTATGGCCTGAATAAGTTTTACATGCCTGCCGAATTCATGAATGTGCTCATCTTCACATTAGAGCATAGTTGTGCGAAAACTGGGCTTAATGCATGTGCGTAAAGTGTCATCACAGATTAGTGTGTATAGACCACGCTAATCAGGGACGATACTTTTCACCACAAACACTGAATTTCGTTTATAAGGGACTTGCTTTAAAGGAAAACATATGTTTAAGCGGAAGGTATCGTCTTTGCAGTACACACATGTTTATCTTGGAGAACACTTAAGGCTCATAAATTAAGCCCAGTTTTCCCACAACAAGGCTCATAAGGAGTTTTTGGAGTGTAACTATCGAATATATACACGTTGTTATAAGTTGTATAGTTGTGCATATAATATCCAATAACATAGTATAAAGAAGCAAATCATACATGTGAACGAGCATGCGTGAATACAAACCATGGCAACTGCAATATACACAAAACGACATGACACGAAATGACTCTGACTGCCATTGTACTAATTTTCTCAAAATGTTTGCTAAATATATTTGAGCATCGAACTTTGTGATTATTTCTCAAGATGATAGACTGGATCATAATATTTTGCGGAAACTTGAAAAATAAAATTTAATATAATGTGTTACATATCATAGACATTTCATAGAAAATCTCTCATACGATGGTATCAATTAAATAAACATGCAATATATACGGTGCACCATTTCTGCGCTTGGTTTTATGACCAACAAAATAAAGGTTGGTCAATTAAAACTACGTGCTTAACAATTAACACATGTATGATACATTTCTAATAATGTATCCGTGTATATAATGATAACACAACACTGTTAGGTAAAGATAAACTAATATTATGTTGTACAAGAATATGCAAATACAATGAACTTAAACACAACATGAGATCATTGCAATAGTTAAGCCCGTTGCTTGGTTTCATTATTCACATTAACATAAACATTAAGGCATTTAATCATTTTAAGCACTAATTGTCTAAATTAACTGTCTGAAAAAAAACTGATAAAACATTTAACATGCACTTAATGATAAATTCTGGACGTTTTCGCTTACCTTACATTTAACATAAACTGACTGATGACTGTGTTTTAAAAGCTAAAGTTATAAACGTATATCTACATTGGAGCAAATTTAATTGACTCGATCCACACATTGAATGAGTAGAACAAAAAGAACATGTTTTTGTTTTGAGCAATTGCATATAAGAGCTAAATAAAAAAATAAAAATTGTTGCAATATTGGTCTATCACAGTTGGGATTAACCAACTTAAAAATTAATTGGCTGAAAATGTTTTACTTATTTGATACTTCACCATTATTTCAACCGAATTATTGGGACGAATAACCCCAAAACAATTGACATTATAAATGTCAATAACTTAAATTAATACTAAACCATTTCATTGGAAATATAAAAATATAATTTATGAATTGAAAAATATAATGAATATATGTTTAAATGAAACTGAACATATCTATAAAATATTTAATCGATTCATTTTTGAATATCCATGATATCAAATTGTATATGTTGCATATTTATATACCATCACGTCTTTGAAACACATTTGATATTGTTCAAGTCAATATGGACAACACTATATTGATAAAAATACCGACGATGTGAAAATCCAGTTACATCCAATTAGATGCAAAGTTTCCATGGTATTTTTGCCAATTTATTGAAACAACGGATGTACCATAATCTCAATATGGCACAGGTTAGTGACAGTGGCCGCATGATTAAACATGCAACCACATACACACAGTAAAACAGAAACTGTGTTTGACATTTACAGTAGCCTGTTCTTTGCCTGCCCGCCTGCGCTGCCCACACATTTTACACAACGTTTCACGGAAGGTTTGACCCGTAAACTTCATATGCATGAACTTCATATATGCAGCTTCTTCGAAATGGCACATAGTGTCTCTTTCTGACAATCACCAGAGCCTGTATATATTCTGCCTTCGGAAAGGCATACGTGAGCTAGTGTAGGCAAGTGCTTCCCTAAACTACAATAATGAGCTGGATACTATCTAGATGTTGCAAGTGGTATTACTGAGACTAGTTCCAACGCGACAATATGTTTATCGCCTACATCACCACCTGACTGCGGGAATAACACGAAATGTTTTCGTATTATAAATCCATTACACATGTAACGACCGTGTAAAAATACTCACGGTATATACCCATGTGGTCACTCTTAGTGATGCCACTCTAAGGTCGTGGTGTACCGGTTTAAACAACACTGCCCTGAGTGCTAGGCATAAACAGTTCGCCCCAACCATTTAACTGTTATTTATTACTACACCATAAAGATGTTGCAGGTAGCCATAGTGAAACTGCATTGGTAGCCATAACACTACAGTCGCTAGATGACTTTAGAAGCTCAAAAACATTGGTAAGACCAATAACATTTGGTACCAGAGCAGAACGTTATCCCACCGGCGAGGACTATACGCCTAGAATTAAGATCGGAAAGTGTCCGTCCTTCGTGCTAAACAACACAAAACACATGTAAGGCCCCTGTGAAAAAGACTCGTGCCACTATTAGTTGGTTCCTGAGCAGAAGATGATCCCACCGGCGAGCCTTATAAGCCTAGATAGAAGATCATAATCTGCCCGTTCTGTTCCTGCAATCCTTCAACGTGGTCAAGATGTACGTAAAGAAGGGTTCCTCTGCTATACACGTGGTGTACGAAGTTGCATTCGCTAACGTACTTACCCACGAATTGTTTCGACAGCTCCACGCTTTGGAAGGGCAAGGGCTTATAGTTTTCGTCTGTTTCTTCTTTGACCATGACAGTAAACTGAGCCTGGATAATACCCTTACCACTGGCGGTAAACGGGAGTTTGATTGAGAAGAAATAGTATCCAACCTTGTCAAACTTGATGTTATGATCTTCGTGTAATGTTAAGCCTGGTCGCATGAAGGTCTGATCCCCGTGGTAAGGCTGGTGCCAGCGTACCTTACTGCGCTCTGCTGAGAAAAAAATGGAGCTCTGTGAAAATGGGGTTAAATACATGTGCGTTAAGTGTCGTCCAAGATTAGCCTGAGCAGTCCGCACACAAGCTAATCCGGAACGACACTTTCCGCCTTAACAGGAGTTTTGCTAAGAAGAGACTTTCTTTAAACGAAAAAATCAAAGAAGCGAAAAGTGCCGTCTCTGATAAGCCTTTGTGGACTGCACAGGCTAATCTGGAACGACTCTTAACGCACATGCATTAAGCCCCCTTTTATCAGAACGCAACACAAATGGGGATAATAACTGCTTGAATAAGACCAAATCATGGTGGCAATATTTATTAGTTTTGAGATCATGCTAAGAAAAATCACAGGCTCATTAAATTACCACATTTGTTCGCACTCTTGATTACATTTGTATTATAATGAACTTAACGTTCAAATACACTTTAATAAGTTCGACATAATAGGTCAATTCACAAAGAAAAGATCTTAAATAGTTTGGAAAAATCGTCTTTGAATTTTATTGCTTCATCGCGACTGTATTTCGGAACAAACATCCAGCTGCATAAACTTAGCTGTATTCCCAGCGTATTCAAAATAGCTAACGGTCAGTGACGTCATTATGCTTAAATGAGGTGTCAAAAAAGCAACACTTCTATTTCGCTTTACCTAAGCCCATTGACTTGAGCTGAAGAATTGGACGACCGTGATTATTCTCGTCATCCGGATCTATAAACACAGAAAGAAATAAAACACACGAGTTAATGGTGTCCATAATTTTTGAAATTAAACGTACTGTTATACCGTACATCATAAGTATATTTGAAATTTAAAATATGCATACTAGTCATGAAGATCTTCAATGATGTTAGAAAGAACACTTAGCAGAAATCCGAATTTTGCCAATCAAAACACATTTTATTTAAACGTTTACAACGCAAAACGGTTAATTACATTCTAATTACAAAAAAAGACCCTGCGATTTGGAAAGATCTATATGTAAAAGCGTGTCGATGTTTCAACAATAACTGAATGGTGGCAAAATCGGTCTGTAATGTTATCTGTAATTATTGTAAAATAAGATACGCTGTTGTATTGAGAACTTCCAAAGTTGTAGGGTTTGGAACAACGTGAAGAAATAAATGTATTTTTACCAGTAACGTTCGGTACCTGGAGTCTTCTCGTCTGAAACAAAAGTAAATCATGTCTATTACACAAACAGACATTTAAATATTATTTTGTAAAAAGTCAATAAGATGGATGGTATGTTTTTATATTAAGAAAGTGACAGTGATGCAATTTGATGCACGTGTTAAATAAACCTAGCATCGTCAATCTTTGCGCAAACAAGTGCATTGACCATGTGCAACTATTAATATGTCAAACATGTATCGCCCATTTTCTATTAATATCATAATTACATGTGACAACATCCGATGTTCATTGTAACAATAACGCATAGTTAGATTCAATCATAATGTAAAATTTGCTTCCATTTTAAGAAATATAATTTATTATGTCTCTCATCATGCATCAATCAAACGGATGTCTGTAAATGTCATTTAAACCAAACTTACCTTAAAAATAAATTCCACCATGTTTGTCTTTGGCTTCAGACAACACAAATTTTCGTCTTCGTTATTTTTTTCCATTCCAATCTGTTCGATATTATTAAGCTCTGCGAGGACGCTGCATGGAACACAAGTCTGGTTCCGAGACTGATGCTGTTGTTGGAGTTGCACAGACGTATGTTGCGGCCCATCTTGTATCGGTCGACCTCCAATAATCACAAACAAGAGAGGCACTGCGACTATGTTCACCAGGATCAACACAACGTTCAGAATAACCAGGACCGTGACCTTGTTATAGCTAAAACATTTCGCAGACCTGCTTGACTCAGATGATGCCTCCTTGCTGAAGATTGAAGGCGTTACAGGCGATTGGGTACACCCTTTTACCATTTCGTAGCTAGCGTCACTACAATTCTTTCCAGACAGGTCCACAGCTGGTGGCCTTTGAGGCAATGGTCTATTTCCTAAAGTTGAACCAGCACTGTCACCGCTGTGGATAGTGTCCAATATTTCGAAGGAGTGACTCTTGGGTGTGCGAATATTTGGCTTATGAAACACTGGGCTTAGGTAGGTTCCATCCTCTGCCTCATTTAAAGTGACAACCGTCTCTTTCGGCACACCGGAATTCCTTCGTTGGTTATATTTTTGGGGGGGCATTCGAACATCGTGTATGTAACTGTCTGGTAAGGATCTCACACTTGGAGACTTTGTGTACGTTTGATGTTGGTCATATTTTCGCACATGTTGTTGAGCTAATTGTTGCTGTCTCTCGAAGCATAATGTACACTTACACTCGTGTGGTTCCAAATGGTATGGGACAGTCATACTATGGTGTAGAAGCGGTTCTTCATCCAGGTGATGGTCTGTGTTGAAGCTTCCTTCAGTATAAGTAGTATACCTCGGTCTTGAATTAGATCGGAGCGTGGATTTTGGGATGAATTCACGGTGTCCGTTCTCAAAAGGGTAATAAGGGTCTCGAGAGGGTTCTCTTGGTCCATCAGTTTCATCATTCGAAAAGATTACTTGCGGTCCGTGGGTTTTCCGAAAAGCAAGTTTTTTTTCTCGTGCATCGTTTCCAAAAATACTTTGCCTATCCACTATTGGCAACTCATTTAATTTAGCGTTGTTTGTGTGGGAGGTATCACTATCGCGTCTGTCATTCAACACGATACTGTCGTCTTGAGATGATCCAAACGAGAGATCTGTCGTCTGTGTATTTGTAGACATGTGAGAAGCCTCTGATACACTGCGGTCATATCGGCGTCGTTTGGTACCGTTGATTCCGTTGCAACTCATTTTAGTTTTCCCTGAATATTGGTTATTAAACTGTCTGCTAGGGGCAACGGATAGTGCAATTGAAGGAAATAAATTATGCTAGCGCGACGCCGTATGAAATGAACAACGTGTAGTTGATTGATGGTAGTTCTTTGATGTCATCATGGTTTTGTTCGGTCAACATTTGTTTGTGTTTCTACTACCATCTGATGTTGAATGGAGATCAATGTTTACGTTTGTTTGAATACATCAGCCCCGAAATGTTAGTGTTGAAGACTAAAAGCCGGCCATAATATTCACTCATGTAAACCTGAAATAAGACCAGACACACTCAGTTACAAAGTTATAGTGCTATTTATTTATTTTTTCATTGGGACCTGCTGCCTCTGGTAACTGTAACGAAAATAATGTTTAATATCTCTTGACATAATGTTAAATTCTGATTGAGTTGAAGAATCGTTATGACATTGCAGTCTCTCAGGATAATATTAGGAAGTGAGTTTAATATAGTTAATATATGTGTCATCATTGCTTAATACTATATAGGAGAATAGCGTGTCATCGTAGTAGACAGTTTTAGACAGTTTTATTTGTTGGTGTATGTGCGCGTTTGTATGTGAGTTCAAATTATCATGTATATAGTTCGTGACTAAGGCTTCGTTAAGACCTTACAAATGAAAGACAAGAAATTAAGACAAAAACAGACCAAAACTAAACAGTCAATCATATCAACCAGGAAGCGTTTGGTTATCGTTATACCATGTTTGCCCAGAGAAGGTTATCTTAAATGTGAATTAATGTGTGCGATTATATATTCCACGAATCAATTGATACAACTGAGACCACGATGAATCACCTTTCTGATAACAGATGTGTCAAATATGGGGGAAATAAGTTTATTGTTCGTTGAGAAAACAAGTTCGTCAGATTTGTAAGAACAAAAAGCAGCTATTCTTAGGAAACACGCGATTTGTAGTTGCGGTATTGTTTTAAATATTGTATACGACTATATACCGATTTCTTTGATTTAAACCAGGCCTTTTTAAGGGTCACAGAGAAAGGCTATGTTTCACTAAAGATGCGAATCTGTAAAGTTACTATATAAATATGCAATTGCAATAAAGAAAGAATGCATCTGGACGGATACAATTTCCGAAAAAAATAACGCCACAAAAACCAATCTAAAATATTTTCGGATATTTTTGGACAGTTTTTCAAATTGTATAAATATTAATTTTACTTAAATATGCAATCTTAGGTATATTACTTTATGTACTTGCTTGTACGGTATGTTTTAATTATATATAAATAAACTGTTTTTAAGGAGTTATGTCTAATGTTGCATATTTACATTTTGTTCCTAAACTTCAAATACAAGCAATAGCAAAACTACACTTCCAATCTTGTGTATATAAATGAACAAAATCAACGGAAATATCACATATCTAATGCTATATAACGTTTGCGATAATAGATATGCCAGCTTATTAAAACAATAAGTTTCGTGCTTAGACAACTAAGTTTAATTATCATTTAAAGCACTGAAACACTTGCATAGTTACACGGTATGTATAGTATGCCATATGATGTAATTTTATCTTTATTTGGCTTCATACGGGGATTGTTAAAGGTAAAACCCTTCGCGCCGTTGTCTGCAAAGTCTTACTATGATTCAGAATGGGGGTAAATCTATTGGATTAAACCGTCGTCATGTGAAACCGGAAGTGTAATATGAATAACGAGTATCGATACATGGAATTTCAATGAATTAAGTATTTGTTCGTGTATTCGTTGTAGGTACATGATTCAATTCTAACTATTTGTCGATTTCATAAGGGGATTGTAGCAGGTGAAACCATTCGCAACGCTGTCTGATCAGCCATTTGACGAATCCGCCGTCTTTGAAACCGGAAGTGAAGTATAGTAAAACGTACTAGAAAGTCTCAAAAAATCCTTAATAAACTTACAGTATAGTGTCCAATGAGTTAGCGAATGTTTTGTCCAGAATACAAAGTATATATCATTACTACGCATTCGCCACTTCCGGTTGAACAGAAAACGGTTACTTGATCAGTATGATGTTAAAATGTTTGACCACATAATTATTTTCGATTATATAAAGTTCGCTCGTTCAGCTTTTACCAACTCTCCCTACAGGAGTTTAAAAAATGTGCCACGCTCTGTGAAAACCGGGATAAATACATGTGCGTAAAGTGTCATCCCAGATAAGCCCGTGCAGTCCTGATTAGCATGTGCGGACTGCACGGGCTTATCTGGGTTGACACTTTACGCACATGCATTTAACCCGGTTTAACTATAACGAGGCTCAAATATAATCGGTTAGCATGCAACTTGATTGAGTCCTGCATGGTGCACGGCTCATTATGCAAACTACAGACCCCATATCCGAAATCATTTAGAAATATGGTAAGCAATTGTATATGCCTATAGTCATATAATACACTGTGGGAGCTATCAATGGAAACGGCTCATATTTAAATTGCATGAGATAAGCAGACACGCTCCGATTACTCTTCTGTCCGACCTTGACCTATTTCCTGTCTTAGCTGCACTTTCAAAACATAGATCCAGATATATTAAGCAACTGATTTTCAGAAAATAAAAATATATCTGTATGCGTATGTGGTGTATATACTGCCCTTGGCGAGTGTTTACCTGATAAGAGTTTATTAATAAACGAGCTGGAGTTCGTTCAAAAAATTAAAGGGGGAATGCACATTATACAAGTTAACATTAATAATATTTGTGTTATTCCGTTGAAAAAAGAGGCATTAGATATAATATGAAATTATAATTAATCGTGTACAGCGAACGATGTGTTGAATTTAGTGTCAATATAAGGGAAAACGGGTTGTAATGCATGTGCGTAAAATTTCGTCCCAGATTAGCATGTGCAGTCTCTGCAGGCTTATCAAAAGACAATTTTATATTTTTCTCTTAAAAGGAAATCATAACGAAAATCCAGCCTAGGCGGAAAGTGTTGTCCCTGGTTAACCTTTTCGGACTGCACAGGCTAATCTGGGATGACACTTGACGAACATGAATTAAACCCCGTTTACGCAGAGCGAGGCTCATATGTATAAAGTTGACTTTAAAAGTAAATAAATATAAGTTTTCTTATGAATACATTTTGCAAATGCAGGGTAGTGTTTCTTTAATTGAGATAAATCATTCGTTGCACAAATGATCGAAGCTCTACGTAAGCACTTCGAACCAAACAATATAAAAAAAAATTTGCACTAAAAATCATTGCGTGTAAAGATCGATATTTGATCCATTATGTCACAATATGTGGCATTGACATTCGAATCGAATTGTCAACACTTTAATAACTTCTTATTACTTTTTTACGCTGAAAGGAAGTCCCATATGATTAAATAATAAATTACACTGAACAATTATTGCTTGATACTTCAAGGTTTTCCATTATTTCATCAACGTGTCGTGCTTTCGGCGGAAATACTTAATGATATTTAAACATCACTTTATTTTTTGGATTATGTATTTTATTTTTATTTTCATTAAACGCGTCTTGCATGGAGTCTTGATTTAAATACCAGCGATTTGTCAATGTTTTGTCAGTTTGGAAATGTAAACTTTAAATATTGGTTCTAACATACAATTGAACACGATAGTGTTCGTAAACAGGGACAATTCAGACGCTTTCGCTTTCGCGTAGGTCGTCATACTTAGACATCGAAAACTGGTCACGAAAACACAGAGTGGCGAATACAAGTTATTTGTCTTATGCTACAAGTTGACAATACTCATTTGCGTAGACTAAGACATATTACTATTAATTAATCTTAAACTAAAACTGGGTACGAACCGAAAAGCGATCAAACCTTCAATTAATAAGAATTTTAGTGATGCGACCTGTTGAACTTAAGTTATTGACGAATTAAGATATCCACACACGTTCTAAATGTGCTCTAGTGATCGATTACTCATATATATATGAGCCTCGCTTTGTGAAAATGGTGTTTAATACATGTGCGTAAAGTGTCGTCCCAGAATAACCTGTGCAGGCTAATCAGGGACGACACTTTCCGCTTGTATTGTACTGTTCGCTTTAAGAAAGACTCTTTTTGATGAAAATCGAGTTTAGGCGGTAAGTGACGTCCATGATTAGTCTGTGCGGACCGCACAGGCTAATCTGGGACGACACTTTACGCACATGCATTAACCCCCGCCCCTTTTCACAGAGCGAGTCTCAAAAATGGCACTAGTGATCGATGATAGTATTGTATAACTTGCTGATTTAAGAGGTTAATTTCTGTTAACCCTTTGTGTCAGTTAACTGATCCTGCTGGTTTAAATAAGAACTACTTAAAGAATAACAAGCGCAAAAACACAGGTATCGTATGTCAAAAATAACAGATAATAATGCAAAACAAGACGGGCGCACGCGTTTTTTTTTCGGATAACAAAAGTCAAAAGTAAACTCTGCAATTAGCCTCTGTTTAACATATTACTGGATTAGATAGCTTCAAAAATTAGACGCTCATTCACATTTGGATGCGTTATTTGGGACCATATTCGATTAATAATTCAAAGACTCAAGAATATAGAATAAAGTTGAGTTTTATTAGACACCGATTTCACGTTTTGTTATGCATACTTATTCTTTATGAAGAATGTTGAAATAAAATGTTTTTTTTGTAAAAAACAGTGAACATTCTAAGCGCTCTAGAAATCAGGAAACAACATCAAGCAAGAGAACGCTTAATAACCTTGTCTGTTTCACGTTTGAAACCTCTTTGTTTAAGGACCTGTAGCACGTTTTATTAAACATCTTACAATATATTTAAGTCAAATAATGCAATATTTCAAGAAGTAGAATTGCCGAGCCTTCTCCTTTTTGTTTGATTAGTTTCAATAACTTTATTCTTTCAATCTTAAACAAGTCATATTTGAGACATAATCATTATACATATTTTATTTGGTCGTGTAAACACATTCAGTCGTAACTTAAACGCTAAGTAAGATTTTTGATAAGACAGGGTCCTGGGCTCTACTCACTGAGCAAGAAAGTGACGACTGAACATATTTATGCACCTCGTTCTGGGCAAACGAGGCTAAAAGCACGTTTGGAAGGTGTCGTCAATTATTAGCTTGTGAAGTCTGTGGATAAGGCCAGTTTCGAACATAATAATACAATTTACAACGAATACATATAATTAAAAAGACGAATGCCTTAGCTACATGTAACTATGTTTAAAAAAATGGTGTATATACTTCACACACATTTTTGAAAAGAAAAAACACTAATGCGAAAATAGAATACAATAAATCAGTTCAAAAGATACACGATGCAATATATCAATATGTTGAATCTCACGACAGATAAAAATGAAAGTCAATGTACACTGCGATGCGGGAATTCTTTCAAAACAGTTGAGTAAAGACGTTAGTGACCTTATCAACCATGTAAACACAAGATACAACACATTCGGTATACATACCTTTATAATACGTTGTGTTCCTTACCTGTCCTATATAATTTCTGATTATAATTATCATCAAATATATTTTGATATGTTGATGACCCGTCGATGACCTGAATAATGAACACTGAATTCTTGGTATCAAAAATATTGCGAAATACCGATACGTGAAATTTCAATAAATTAAGTGTTGGTACCTGTTAGCGTTCATGCGAACGCACGCGCGTGTGTGTGTTTAGCAACCAACGAAAATAAATATGTAAGGCTACCCTTTGACATATTTTGGACCCTTTGACTCTCTGATTTGTAAAAAAAATAAATATTGTTCGGTTGTATAATGTAAGAGTAAAATTAGCAATACAATGGGAACAAACAACAACACAAATCCTTACTCACTAATATTCTCCGTTCTTTTTCATTCGGTTTTTGAACCTAGGTTTTAAGTGTTCATTTTGCGATTGGTAAGAAACGGTGTTCATGTTAGAAGATCAAAGAAAAAAATATTGGGAGAACATGTAAAAAGTGAAACAGTTTGGTGTAAAGAAGGAAATCTTATTTTAAAAAATAAAGTGAAAAATGCCGAGATCATATACAGATGTTAAAAACCATGATTTGTAGGAAACATTATCTTTTGGTCACTTCTATTTATGTTTAATTTCCGCTTAAAGGAACGTGCATGCTTTCGGTGAAAGCTTTTATTCGGCATATCGTTAAATTTTTGCTAATCAATCATTTTAATAGATATCGAACTTTACTACGTAGTCAATCCGATAACATGCTCACAATCTGGATACGTGCAGTGTATAATATTATCTTGTCGATTGTTAAGCGAACTAAATTGACTAATATACAATACTCACTCACTAATGTTTATAAACATGACATGATCTTATGACAATAACAATTAAATTTGAAACAAGTACACAAGCATGTTTAAACATAAAACGAGCGGTTTGTTTTGTTACGAACAAAATTATCGTATTCATTTTGCCCGATATAAAGCGCGCTCAATACCTCATGTTCAGAAACTGAAAAAAATATCAACTGGTTAGGTAAAATTAGCAGTGAGGTAATCATACATTTTATTTATAATCATCAGAACCCACCATTGATGTTTACTTACAAATACACACTTAACATTTCGATAGACATTATACATGTTATATTGCTTGTATCTCATACAGTGCACTTCTGTTAACTGCAAATTAATGTTATTCGGATTAACGTTCATTCATGAATTCCACTGAGTCATCGAATGTTTAAGAAAATGATTTTGTCTGCAAACTGACAAATTTTCGAAAATCCGCCTTTTCAACATTTGTTGGCGACCGAGAATATTTACATCACCTGGTATTTGAAAACATAATTACATCTCCTAGTAATGCTATTCAGCTGACGAATACGCATTTGAAACCCTATGCCCAACTGATTTATGAGGGTAACTTTAACTTCTTGAGATACTTTAGTGTCTTATTATTATTCTCATTATCGTTTCCGCCTAGAGCGAAACATGTTATGTCATAATGTGACACCAAATATGAAAACTGTATTTTAGCAATCTATATTTGTGCTGAAGTTTGTTTTATGTTTTTCGATTTAATATAGTTGCACTCTAATAAAACACAATTATTGCATTAACTTATTGCCGTGTTTTGTACACACATTCTGTAACATGCAACCGGATGGCTTTGGTTTTATTTGATCAGACTGTTAACATGTATCTTTAAAAATCACACTTGGTTATGATGAATGTAATTCAAATCTATGATCAAACATGCAAATTCTGATTTTCTATCGTCAAAAAAGGAAATATATCGCCGTTACACATTCCAATAAACAAAGCAATTGGATGGACCGATATAATTGATATAATGATCGCTGTCAATGTATTTCTCATTTAAATTGCAAACATATAAATAAAAATTGTATTTTGTTTTATTAAGCTCAGTATGGTATGAAATTAAAGTTGGAAAGTTTAAATTTTAGCCTCGCTCCGGCAAAATGGGGCTTAATTCATGTGCGGAAAGAGTCGTGCCAGATATTGGGGACGGCAAGTTCCGCCTGGGCTGTATTAAAGAATTAAAGAGCTTTCTTTTAAACGAAGACTGCCATTTCATTAGCACAGGCTAATCTGGGACGACGTTTCCGCACATGCATTTAGCCCTGTTTTCCCAGAGCGTGACCCAAATGTATGTGATAAGACAAACATCTCATTTCAAAGATAAATGATAATACTGTAATTCCAACAATATCTGTTAAAAGCAAGACAATACTGTTATACCATTTCAGCACGCACGTTTGCTTTGCTAGTATAAACAAAAACAATTACAACAAGCATTTGCAAATTAAGCTTGTTTACTATCACCTAATACTTAATACGTTATTTGAATTGCGAAGAAAAAATATGTAAATAGTCGAAACACAAATACAAACATTGGGAAAACAAAGATTTAACTTTGCTAAATATACATACTCACTAACGCTCGCTTAGTAATACCTCCTTGTAAATTTCGCACTGAACAGTTAAAGCGTACGATATGTAATAAACAACTAATTTGAACTCGACAGGTTTACCTACAGTTACATGCCGAGAGTGCAAAAGCTAAACGATTAAAGGTTTTGCCGCGGTAGTACAGTGAATAAAAAGTTATACGAAAGGGGTTTTCCCTATGAATTTTGTCGTGTTTCTTAAAGCTTCAAGTAGGGCATAAATAAATAAAGCGATATATGCAATATCATTGGTCAAGATTGCAGAATCGTGGTATTTAACACAAGAAACCGTTTACATGCATAGCTAGAGAACGCAGTTTGTCAATTCTTTAGAAACATAAAACTGGACTTTTTATTTGTGAATATTTTTTATAATTTCTGTAATAAAATCCACCCATTACAACATGAATACATCATTTAACGTCTGTGTACTCATTCATTCCGTCCTTTCATTTAAGCCATTTCACTCGATCACTCTCATATTGATCCAATCATTCTCTCAATCACTCTCCTATTGATCCAATCATTCTCTCAATCACTCTCATATTGATTCAATCATTATCTCAATCACTCTCCTGTTGATCCAATCATAATCTCAATCACTCTCCTATTGATTCAATCATTATCTCAATCACTCTCCTATTGATCCAATCATTAGCTCAATTCACTTAACGCAATAAATCTTAATCCACAGAGGCTATTCTGGGACGATACTTTCCGCCTTGACTTGATTTTCTTCAATAAGAGACTTTCCTTCAGTCTTAGAGAACAATTCAATAAATGGAAAGTTTCGTTCCTTATTAGCCTATGCGAATGGCCTAATCTGGGAGGACTCTTTATGCACATGCAGTCATTGCATTTTCATTTTCTCCGAACAATGAAATTGAGAATTTTCCGAAACAGTATATAAATGTACGTAAAAATATATAAGTAACTCCTCTTCTTATACCCATTTACTGCACTGTCTAGTATTTTCGGGATTTTTGTTAATAGTGAAAAACGTGTTTTAAAGATGAATTATAAATCTTATCACCCAGAGATCAAAAGTTGTATACTGTACGATTTTTACTTAATTTAGATTTGAGTTTTTATTTTTTTTAATCGATATCCCTTACATTCTTTGCCTCCCCATCTAAGATAATTAACGTATAATTTGCGTCTTCGTATTACATTGTGGTGCAAACAATTGCGTCTTTAGCGGCAATGTAAAGAAGAAATCGAACTAATTCAAAAGTTAAACAATATAATAAAAATTAAACGGTCCAAATAAATCAAAATATTGTCGTATAAGGTTTCAAGGCCGCATCGGTTGTCTGGTAATATCTAGTTTATGTAATTCTATACTGCCAGATGGAGCTTCCTTTCTCATACAGACTTTCACATACAAAGTGTGTTGAGGCGGATTGTTTTAATGGATGTCCTATGACAGGGAATATATCGTTGTCATAGTTAAACTGAAACTGTCAGTGACTCAACGCAGACAATCAAATTTCGTTCAAAACAACATTTTATGCAAGACGTGCTAAATTCATCTGTACAAATAAGTATCGCATTATATGTGTAAATAATGTTGAGTTCGGATGTCTAGAATTGAACCACGAGTGCATACGAGCTAGTTAAAAATAATAAGAAGAATCACAATTAGAAAAATAATAACAAAAATATGATGATTTAAATTCAACATGACAATTAATATATGCGTGAGTTTCGATAGTGTACATTGTTCATTGTTAATAAATAACGTTCGTTCTTTCTTTTAAGAGAAATCTCCTCGTATTTTGCTTAACTTATTAAATCATTTTCAAATCGATACTGAATATACGCGAACTGTAGTTTTGATGATCATTCATTGAATCATAAAGACTTTTGTCCGAGGTGTTTAAAGCAAAACCTTAGGGTGACATAATTGTTTATTGAAAGATAAACATCGATTATGGTAGAACACGTATAGCGGTATTTTTATTTAGAATCTATAAAAATGGGGGGCTATATGTCAGTGCACGTCGTAGAAATATGATTAAATGTTGAGAAAATTCGATGCCTTATATTGTTTTTAACCTCATGGATTTGTTTACGGAAGCCCACCACTTCAAAACAAATTAAATAATATTTTTGACCTGACTTGTTAATCATGCTGTAAGCTGTCAATCATAAATGCAATAATTGGCACGCGACATATAAGTTGAAAAATACATTTACATCAAACCTATTATCCAAAATACTACCTTTACACTCAGTGATGTCATGCCAAAAATATTAAGTCAAAACTTACTAATATAAAAATAGGTTTTCCAATCAAAACGTTTTAAATAATATAATTGAATCTGATTATTGCTTGTAAGCTATAAGCGACCATGACCTTTTTGTTCGCATACGACCTGACAACAATTGGCAGCGGGTAAGCAAACAAATCACAGCATTCATTGATGTAATTATTTGTTCCGACATAATTAACCTTCATTATGTAACGGATATCAATTATGACGCGGATCATCTTAACTCTTATAATAGTGCTGAGTCGACAAAATAGTTATTTGAAAAATAAATCCCCATCGAAGAACTGTAAATAATTCGTGCTGTTTATTTTCGGGTCTATTTATTAAGTCTCAATTGCGTAATGGTAATTTGTAAAAAGTTTCCCTTTCCAAACAAATTAAGAAACAACGACCATCTCCAACCATTGCTGAATGCGGAATTTCCGCCCAAAGAGTCGTTTAAAGCCGGCCGAGTTGATGTCGGTATATTTTCCCATTTCTGTTATGTGTCGCAAATCAGTGATTACGAGTCAAAATGTGATGGTATTTATGTCAGATGTGCAAACAATTTGGTCAAAATCGGTCAAGAAATGCCCAAATTCAGTACAAAGATAGGGCTTTTCAATGTATGTCCATGGACAGAAATGATCTAAATTTAAACACGCGCGGGTCACATATAAAACCACGTGACCATTGCATCATTGTTTACAACGCCATTTGCAAGGAGAAACCGTGTTATTAAGTAGTTCTTCTTTGTTTTGAAAAGCGCGGAAGTGGAAATCACGTGAAATTGGAGCTCACGTGACCCAAAGCGTGCATACGTCACAGGAGGATTCCGATATGTACATGATTAGGTTTCGTATTTTTGATGCTTTTGGCATTTTTTGGCTCAATTTTTGCGAAAATCAGTATGGAAGAGTTAAGCTTTAGAATGTATCTGACGAATACTGATCAATTCTGGTCATTTGACAAAACTAAATTCTTGTGAGAAATATCAACTCGGCCGGCTTTAATATACAAAGTCGGACAGTGCCCGAAGGAAGTAGTTGCTGATTTGGCTGCGGCATTAAATGGGTCGACTTTGCTTTTAAAGGAGTGTTAATGACCTTGTCCGCAAACAGTTTTTCAATGCACTTCGAAACTACTGCTTTATATAAAATCAATTTTAAATGTATAGGTAAGAAAATGCTGCTGCTTCTGCTGCTTCTGCTGCTGCTGCTGCTGCTGATGATGATGATGATGGTGATGATGATGATGATGATGATGATGATGATGATGATGATGATGATGATGATGATGATGATGATGATGATGATGATGATTATGATGATGATGATGATGATGATGATGATGATGATGATGATGATGATGATGATGATGATGATGATGATGATGATGATGATGATGATGATGATGATGATGATGATGATGATGATGATGATGATGATGATGATGATGATGATGATGATGATGATGATGATGATGATGATGATGATGATGATGATGATGATGATGATGATGATGATGATGATGATGATGATGATGATGATGATGATGATGATGATGATGATNACACTTATTCACTTCAAATTGATACTGGACCTCTCTTATGACAATACTATAACTTTTTCATTTCTACACGGATTCACTTCAAATTGATACTGAACTTCTCTTATGACAATACGGTCAATCTCAACTATGCATGGCCCCATTACCAACCCTGGGGCGCCCTGCCCCCATAGCCCACACCCACCCAAAATTGCATTTTACTATAATTTCTTCATTTCTACACCGATTCACTTCAAACTGATACTGAATTTCTCTTATGACAATACGGTCAATCTAAACTATGCATGGCCCCATTACCAACCCTGGGGCGCCCTGCCCAAATTGGTCACACCCACCCAAAATTGCCTTTACTATAACTTATTCATTTCTACATCTACTCACTTCTTATTGATACTGAACTTCTCTATGACAATACGGTCAATCTCGACTATGCATGGCCCCATTACCAACCCTGGGGCACACCTAGGTCAAACATTCGGTGTGGGGATAATATTTACACTGTCATTTGAACATAAAATTCCTAATCATGTAAATAGTCATGATTTTACAATGGAATAAATTTGGGATAATTTTGTAAACTAATTTCATTTTTCACTAATTTCATATTAATATTTTAACATTGCAATTGCTTCACTGTCCTTTTTAATTAGGATTATAAATCGACAAAATCTTAAAATCTGAATTTATTCCAACGGCATAGCGTGAAACCAATATATTTTCTAAAGATGTTTGGCATGTATTCTAAACATGATCAGTAACGTTTGTATGATCATGTTTTTTTGTGGGAATTGCCTGGAAATTAGCATGCTATGGCTTGGTCAAACATCTTAGGTCTGCTTTTTGTTGTTATTTCACTTTTCAATTTTAACTCCCCTTACCAATCTGCCGATCTGCAAGCGTTGTTACCAAGAGTTATTTCTACATTGCACAGGTGCGGGTTCAATGAACCTTCTTTACAGCAGCAACTACGGCGGCATGCAGTCGCAGGCCCCCATGGAACAGATGATGCAACAAAACGTCAGCCAGTCGTCCAGCTCCCAGAACACCACCATGATGCAGTCCCTAAGCCAGCATCCCATCTACATCCACCAGGCTCAGCATGCGCAGGTCCCATTCTTAAATACAGCCAGGTAAGTGTACACACCATTTTCTTATTGAGCCTTGCTCTGGGAAAACAGGGCTTACTGCATGTGCGTTTCGTCCCAGATTAGCCTGTGCAGTCCTTACAGGCTGATTAGGGACGACACTTTTGGCATATACTGGATTTTTGTTTAGAAGAGACTTCCTTGAAACAAAAAAAAATCCATAAAACCGGAAAGTGTCGTCCATGATTAGCCTGTGCAGACTGCACATGCTAATCTGGGATGAGACTTTAAGAACATGCATTAGGCCCAGTTTTCGCAGAAAGCGACTCAGTTTCTCTTTGTAAGTTAGCAAAAAATATCAAATATTATATCTCATTTTTTAACACATGTACCATTCTAAAACATGTCTAGGTAAGTTTACACAAGTCCATCTCTCTTCTCTTTACTTGATAGTGTAGATGTTCACTGGTTCCAGTCTCAAAAAAATACATATAAGTTTACACAAGTTTCATTCTCTAGGTAATGCTAGTAATTTTACACAATCCGGATTTCCAAATATGTTTGGTAAGTTAAAATGATGTCCCATGTTTTAACATGTCTATGTAGGTTTACACAATCCGTTTATTGTAAACACATTTAGGTAACAATATCCTGTCATAATACTAATGCATCTATGAGTTAGGTAAATCATTACTGGTTTTCATTTTCAAACACATCAAGATACCTTTTTTGTAATCTTTAAATTTTTGTTGTGAAATAATGAAAGCATTAAGGCTTATATCAAATTCAATGAAAAAACTCTAAAATATTCAATAGCTGACCAAGCATGAATATGTTCCTCAAATATATATTATGGTTCAATGAAAGTGGTTAAAGTATAGAAGGTTGTTTTATCAGCCTCTTAAACATTGCTTGTTTGTAGTGGACTTAAAAATGAAATAAAAACATGTTACATTTTAAATTTTTCATTTAATTACACCCACCATATCCACCATTTATTGTGTTATGTATAATCCAATCAAATTAACCACCCTTTCCCGCTCAGAAGCAAAGTGAAAATGGCTGTATGCAACCATAATAAAACCAGTGCAGTCTGTCTAGGTTTTTATGCTGTTTGCTGCTCATCACTACCTTAGGGTTGGAAATGAAGCTTTAAAACTTCTTAAGGTCTTGAATAAAATTGTATTTATAAGGGACTAAAAACGCATCAAAGTGCGTATCTGAGTGGTAAAGGGATAAACATATAATTGTTTGTAGTGGGCTTTAAAATTAAATAAAAGCGAGTAACATTTTCAAATAATTTCACCCAACATTTGTTTTTGGATTTTGTATAAACAAATCACATGTACAAAAATACTGGGAAAAAAAAACCTTTCTGTCTTTTTGATTTAGTGGACGCATGAACCCACCCAACACCCTCAGTATGGGCACAGGGAACTACAGTCGCATGGGCCAGACGTGCATGAGACAGGCTGTCGGCCAGAACGTAGTGGGAGGTCAAGCCGCTGGCTTTATACAGCAGCGAATACCCGCCGCCCAACATTATCTGCAAGAGCAACAGCAGCCTCGGCAGCAGCAGTTGCTCTACCAGCTGAATAAAGCGCTATTGCAGCAACAGCAGCAGCAACAACAGCAACAGTCGCCCAGTCAGCAGGCGGCTCTGTTGGCGCTGTTACGGCATGGCGGGAATGCCCCTCAGCAGATGAACGCAAATTATAGTCAGAATCAGTATCCAAACTACTGAGAGAAGAATGAAATTGAGCTGCGCTCTGGGAAAACGGGGCTTAATGCTTTTTCTGTAAAGTATAGTCCCGAATAAGCCTGGGCAGTCTGCATATTATTCCAAGATGTGTGAAGATAGGTATTGTTTTAGTATTAAGAGATTGTTTAAGACAAAGGAAGTATATGACAACAAAAACAAATGGACTATTGTCTGCAGACATGAAGTAGTTGCTTAGATTGTTAAGGTTTGAAATGTTTAAACACCATGCTGAACAAGTAAATAGATGTACCATGTTGAGCCAGTAAATAAACTACTCTCTGGTCTTAAAAAAATGTGTTGGTACTTTTACTTTAGTCAAAGTGAATGAGGGATGTACCAGTCATTTTTTCGAAAATGTACTTGATATTTTACCCATATTTACAAGATACTTAATAAATTCTTAATTAAATTTGTTCTTAAATTAGACTGAATGTTCATCCATGTGTAATATGAGGCTGTATTTTGGTTAAGACAATTAACATAAAATTTATTCCTACAAGCTTATTTGCTTAATTGCGTGGTGTGGTCCATGCTTTTGTGATAAAAGCTTTACATGGAATTAAATGTTGAGTTCCAAATACAGATGGTATTTTAAATTTCCAAATACAATTTGGTGGTTGGTAGCAATTAAGTTAAAATAATGGGTTGAACCATTACAAGATTATGCTTGATATTAAATTAACACCCTTGTTGTTGTGAAGTACATTTCTTGAACCTTTAACATGTTTTAATTATGATGCATACATTATTAGTAACACAGCTTCTGACTAACCCTGTATAGTGGGATACAGGGTCAGTCAGTTAATATTAGGGAAGAGCACAGCGCTATAATATAATATAAATACATATACATTAACTACAAAGGGGAACTTTTTGATCTTACCGAGTACCCTTGATTAATCATTATCAACATAATAACAGGAATAACAATGAACTATTCAGCATTTATTATACCATCGTCTCGTTTACATGGGTACTGTCGTTTAACGTTACTTACCTGTCTTACCTAACATGGTAAGCCACCCATATATAAAAGAAACATACACATTGAGCAAGTGACATGGCTGAACCTAAAAAGTGGGTGCCATATTGCATACAGTGCTGCAGTGTACAAAAACATGAAGGCTCTATCTTGTGAAACAATGTTACCATGTATTTTTTTGTGAAGGGACTTGTTCACAGATTGGTAAAGTGAAAGAAAAAATATTGAGGCTCTATATTTTAAATTATTTCAAGTATGATTTTGTTAGAAATAGCATTGAATGACAATTAAATAAACACACGCAGTCACAATCTCTGAACACATCCCTAACTCGTCCAGTGCTTTTGGATAAAACTTCCAGTATGGGTGATTTGATAAAACTTCATTATGTGCGATTTGATAAAACTTCATTATGTGCGATTTGCAGCCTTGCTATTATTAAGATGAAATTCTCACCAAAATTTGACTACACAAGACCAACAGTGCTATGTTCAATTTTCTCTCTAAATTGAAGTTTTTATAATACAGGCATATAACAACAATCCTTAAGCACAGATAGTGCGTGTATGGCTATGCAAATAAATAGTGAAAATATAATTGTGACAATGCTTTTAAATGTTTAAAGTCTAACTAATGTACCCTATTTATCTGGCATCTACAGTCGGATTCCTTGTTACATGTTATTGATAGTGAACAAGTTTTTATAATCGTTACTCTTTTATTTGTCATAAAAAGGATGTTTGCATGTATTTATATCAATGCCACATGCAAACCACCAAAATCTTTAACTTGATTGCTTTAATTTACGAAGAAAACGCCCTTTCATATGTTATGCATACCAAAAAGCCATCAAGCATTGTTACAGAATAGATCTCTGCTCAAACTTATGGTTTTCATTAATTACTTGTATTTTTTTTTGTATTTTTATCATGCATGTTTGCAATACATTTGTTGGACTCTTCCAACATTGTGTGTAGAAAATGTACATGATTGTTGATATTGTTCTAGATATTATGAATTGTATACTATTGTACAATTTTCTAGTTGAACGTTTGTATACACATGTAAATATTGTACAAAGATCCATGTGAACAAATAAAACGTAACAAATATGAAAATGTGACTTTTTTTTTGTAAAAAGTAGCAACTTAAAAACACAAAAATATTACGAATTTATCACTCATCCAGTACGGCAAAGGATTGCTCAACCTATAATAAGTTATGTTATTTGTTTGCCATCAAAACGCATGTGTTACCTGTTGCGGTTCATGGATCATTGAAGAAGAGCGTCGAAGTCTGCAAAAGTGGTTTATTCAAGCAGAAAGAGTGAGTGAAAAATGTCACATGCCGAGTTTTGTTCACCAATTTTTAAGGAAACAGCATTTTATTAATTAATACAAAGCCAACAGTCGTCGACCGTGGTTGGAAATATTGAGAGAAAAATGAGGCCAATATCAAATTCAATTAACCCTAAACTATTCCTTAGATGACTAAGCAACAATTTGTTCGTAAAATATTTATTATGGTTCACTCAAAGTGGTTCAAATAATGAATGCTGTTTTACCAGCCTTCAAAACCTTGCTGGGTGTGACATTACCGTTCAAGGTTACCATTTATATAAAAGAAGTAGTTTTTCGTCAGTTTTACTAATATGTATCACCACAGACATACATCGATGCAGCTCATAACCCGTAATACCCATGATATTATTATAAACAAATATTTTCTGTCGGAACAGACTCAGAACATAATGTTATAACAATTTGATACAGCATTTCATATAATAAAATGTAGACGATGTCCGTAAGTTTACTGATTTTAATATGTCAAAAGATGAAAAAGCAATATTTTATTGTATATATTAGGTAGCATACAGAGAATATGTAACGTGAAAGGTTTTATTAACTATTTATTATACTCGTGAACTATTCTTAGCATATACAACGCGCATGTATTGTGTCCATATATATTCATATGGTGTGTTCCTACACGGGATACATTGGTTTTATGATGCAATGGGATAATAAGTATCAAGAAAAAACGCTTCAATCGATTTAATCGCGTCCATTAAGGAAACGAATGTGTTCATGTTGACAGTACTTGAATACATTTACTCATGAAGGTCAGTGCCTTTAATGTTGTCAAGCTATACAGGCATCGTCGACTTTTGATTAAAGAGTTAAATTCGTGTAATTGTGATTGACAATCCGAGTGATCACATTCATAGTGATCAGGAACACACCGACTAGTCTATTTTAAAAGTTAAGGGTGTTTTTAAACTTGTAAAGATTTTCAGGATTGATTATAAAAGCATTTCAACGGTCATTACCACCCACATTCTTATTTAAGTAGGGCAGTTCTGAGTTAAGTATGTTCACTAAGTACTTGTACATTAGCATACCCGGAAAAAGTCTAAATAGTTTAACTAACCGACATTGTATTACTGAAATCTGCGAAATATAAAAAACAAAAAAAAACACACATAAACCTTTAAGTATATACACAACTTACCATCTCACATGCACGACTAAATGCTTGACTCTACGGTGTTTTGACAGAATCACAAAACTAGTACCAAATGACATTTTAAAAGATTTAATTCTCGACTGGACTATACAAAGCTCCGTTACCGCTATAGTGTTTGTTCGTAGATAGCCCCGATCCCAATCTTTACCTAAACAACATCTGTCATTAATTATTTACACAACCATGTCAGGAAAGACTATAACGCTTGGTCAAGTGAACACATGCAATTACTGCGGCCGTTTCTATTGGTTACTGGCGCGTTTATAATTCTCTGGACACAAGAAAATTCCTCACGAGAACATAATTGTTTGATTGATCCATACAACATTTTGTTATCATTTTTTCACCTATATCTTGTTCATTGAATACAACACAAACATGTGGATTGAAAGAGTGCAGTAGCGTTAAAGCCCAAACGGTTGACTTGAATCACATCTATAAATATGCAACCTCCAAATATCTTTGTTATTCTATTGATCCTCAAAATAGTTTAAAAATTCTTTTAAACCTCCGAATAACTTATAGATTATATTAAATGTTTGAGTTACGTCTATTCTCTCTTAAACACTTTGCAATTCTATTTATCCTTTTAAGAACTTTGAAATTCTATTCAACCTCTAGAAACTGTGCAATTCTATTTGACCTCTAAATAACTTTGAAATTATATTTGACCTCTAGACAACTTTGAAATTCTTTTTAACCTCTCGATAATTTAAAATTCTATTAAGTAACACTGATATACAGTGCATCAGATGTATTATCATGTTATATTTCCCAAAGAAGTCAGATCTAAGTACCGCGCAAGTTAAAAATCATTTGGCCTCCATCCTCTCACCTCCAAGGCGGATGTATGGGACACATTTCTTCTGAAAGTCACATGCTTACCGAGCATTTTGAACGTGGTGGTCAGTTTGTCAGTTCAGTAACTTCAAATATGGGTACCATTGAAAAAAAACTTATTGTTCATTCAATCTCGAGCAAACTTGCACACATTGAGTATACCAATACAATCTAGGATACCATCGGTAACACGCCTTATTGTACAGTGAGCTTTTGACTTAAAGCCTTTTTTTCCACAAAAGCCCAAATCGACATTTAAGACGGTGGTGTAGCAGACCTTTAATTTGTCTCCTCCATCCCCATAGAAAATTCAGTAACGCTTTATTATAACCTGCTAGTGACATGTTTACTGAATGTTTTGCAGGTTGGCTGCACAGTAGGTGTTGACTACTTTGTCGGTTACGTAACTTTTTTGGTAGGATACCCCAAACGTATTGACTGTCTAGAAAGGGCCAAAACTTGCGTGTGTGGATTTGGTAGAAACTCTTTTTTATTCAATTTGAACAAAACTTGCATATATTGTATAAAACGATATAATCTTGAATAGCATAGATAATAACCCATAAAGGACCATGTATAATTGAATCTTTACCTTATTATAGCCCCATTACCATTGGTCATGGGGGCTATATAGGAGTCACTTTGTCGGTCGGTCTGTCGGTCGGTCGGTCTGTCTGTCCCGAAAATTTCATCCGATCTTCACCAAACTTGATCAGAAGTTGTATCTAGATGATGTCTTGGTCAGGTTTGAATATAGGTCATGCCGGGTCAAAAACTCGGTCACGGGTTCATTAAGTGCGTTTTAAACCAAAAGTTTGTCCGGATCATAACTATGTCATTTATCATTAGATTTTAAAATGACTTGGTACATTTGTTGACCATCATTAGACGGTGTGTCATGCGAAAGAAGTACGTCGATATCTCCAAGGTCAATGTCACACTTTGAGTTCAAAGGTAAAAAATGGCCATAAATGAGCTTGTCCGGGCCATAACTATGTCGTTCATTGTGAGATTTTAAAATAACTCGGTACATTTGTTCACAATCATTGGACGGTGTGTCATGCGAAAGAATTACGTCGGTATCTCTAAGGTCAAGGTCAAGGTTACACTATAAATTCAAGCGTCAAAAATGGCAATAAATGAGCTTGTCCGGGCCATAACTATGTCATTCATTGTGAGATTTTAAAATGTCTCTGTACATAAATTTTGTTCACAGTCAATGGACGGCGTGTCATACGAAAGAATTCAAGAGTTCAAAGGTCAAAATGGCCATAAATGATAATGGCATAATAATTCTTAAAAATCGCCATAAATTAGCTTCTCTTGTTTTATTAAGACAGCATGAAAAATATTCTGTGTCAATGCAGCATGTGGAGTTATACGTCACGTCTGTGACAAAGCTCTAGTTGTAATTGTTCTGCATAACGTATAATCTTCAATTTAATGATTACAAGAGATGTGTTCGTCAGAAACACTATGCTTCGTATTGCCCTGCTTTGAAATAAAATTTCAATATATCATTTTGCAGGTTGAGAAATTATCTCCCTTTTAAAGCCTATTACTTCCCTTGATTTTGTTTTTTTTGACCTTTCACCTTGAAGGATGACCTTTACCTTGAACTTTTACCACTCAAAATGTGCAGCTTCATGAGATACACATGCATGCCAAATATCAAGTTGCTATCTTCAATATTGCAAAAGTTATCGCCAACGTTAAAGTTTTCGGACGAACAGACGGACTGACAGTTCAACTGCTGTATGCCACCCTACCGGGGGAATAATAAAAACTAAGATTGATAACACAGTGTATGCCATTGACTGTATGCACTTGAGCTATTGTCGTTTTGCTAAAAAAAAATGACAAAATTGACATTTTGCAATTTCAATATTTAATTTTCCATCTGATCTTTACCAATCTTGTAGCGAATATGTTTGCCTGTGATGGTAGATATACGAAAAGTACAAAGTAGTATCTTAGGAAACCAATTACATAGATTTTGTCTCTCTTGTGAGAAGAAACATAAAGACCAGTTAAATGTAAAATAGTAAGACATCATTTTTTTTTTATCTTATAAGTCGAAAGAGTAAGAATTATTGTTATCCTATTTGACTTACTGTTAACAGTTATGCATAACCACAATAATTTACTAGAAATATTATCTAGACCAGATCAATAATAATCAGAAATGGTCCTTGTATGATGTGAACTCATGAAAACACGCCTTATACAGAAGGAACTCGTCTTTTCATCCATTCTCAACCAAACCTACAGGAAATACACCCCCCCCCAAGAATTGCCCTGTTATTTATTTCGGTGAATTAGCAAAAATTCGTTCGTGTTTATATAGACTAGAGGTATATTGAGTTCATACAATGTTTCAAACTGCTATTATATAACAATCAAATTAATTGAAAATCAGAGCAGAATTGCTGGAAATGTGTGTGTTAAAATGCATATAATTTATATATATCAGGGGCGGTCCCAGTATTTCTGGTTAGGAGGGGGGAGGGCGGGACATTGAACGATTTTCTTGGGGTCCAGGGGGCTGCTAGGGCCCCTGTGGGTGCAGGGCAAAGCCCCCCTGTAAGCTCCACGATTTTAGTGTTTTTGAAGGCTTTGACAACCACTTGAAAAACCGGGCAACAGGGAGTCTAAAGTTAAAACATTTAGCGATTATCTGTGATCAGTGGGAAATTTTGTGTACGAAAAAGAAGGAAAATGAGTTAAAATAGGTGATTTAGATCTAGTTAAGTGTGAAACATCAAATGAATTGATTTCTTTCCACGAGTTATTATACACATTTTTTTACATTTTATTCAAGTACCGCATCATACAGCTGAGTTATTTAAAATGAACTGTTCACGTTTTGATAAATTGACAAAAGTGAGGAAAAAAAAATGTTTCAGATTTGCAAATGTTTGATGCAATTAAATTTTTTAATGGACACATTAATACTAAACATTTACCCTGCTCTACAATATCCATTATATGCATCTTATGACGATTTGAAAACTTGAAAATTATAAAGCGTTACACACGCGAAACGATTTAATAATTTGGAAAGTGCTGTTGTTATCGTTTTATTTTGTGACATTACGAGGATTGTTGACTTTTACTTTAAGGGTCAGTGGTTCGAGCCCAAATCTGGATTACTTGTTGTTCTTTCTTTAATTAATTTTATTTTGGTTTTATACTGGAGCTCTTTATTTCCGATGTTTACATTTATCAATTTAAAACACTTAATGACAAACTTCAAACCATTCACAAATATGTGAACAAGTCCCTTTAAAGTGTTTGAAGTTGCAAGGAACTATAAATAATGCATATAAAAGCATCATATACACGAAATCCAGCTTACATCTAACGTTGGTTTGATGTCACCTACACCGCCGCTACCAGCATGGGCAGGTTGCGACCTACTAATTTCGAGGTTGTGATATGCTATCAATCTCTTGCACGACGGTTACATTACATTTTCTGTGTTGGGCTCAGAACGGACTATTTTTATGAGAGCGTCTCATTCATGTAATGATCATTCCAAGCGTTCATCATGAAGGTGTCAGTATACTAAACAATCTTTTGCACGACGGTTACATTACATTCACTGCTTTCAAGAAAACCATCTCATACCATAATATCTTATATCAGTCTTCATTATTTTAATATGGATATGGTTGTTTGATGTTAACAAACCTACATTTTTGTGTCACAGAATATTTAAAATCTACAATTACTGGGTAAATATTTGAAAGTAAATATGAAAGGGCAATATATACAATATAAAAAGGTAGTATAAGAGACAAAACAGCACATTCACAATGTTTAATCTATGCAGTTATTGATAATCAGAGAAAAATAACCATTCTAAACGATAAATATTGGAAGTGCTTATATCTTAATCGATACAAAATACTTATTTGCCAGTCTCTTGGAGCTATTTAAGTACATACTTACTCCATGAAGGCTAGATTTTTGCAAAACCTACTTATCTGTGGGTACAAAGCTTTCAAAATCACTTACCATATAAATTCTTATTATTTTAATGAATATTTCACTGACTGATTCAATCAGTCAGCCTTATTTGTGCTGAAGCTGTTAATAAATTTTTCCAAAGGAGGAGACCTGGATAACACCTGTTCACCAAACATGAATACCGGTACAAGTTTTTTTCTGGAATAACGCAGGTATTGTCGACATGTGGGTCACTGTAGTTTAATATTTTTCATACACTTCAAATAAAAAAAATCCGCTTGATCAAACAAAGTTTGGGCACACCTTAGACGATAAACATAGAATCAAATTGTATGGCCGTGTTTCAAAATGAGGCAATAGTCAAGTGATATACTGTCAATTTGCCATTTAACAACTCTAATGACAAGGGTTGGTATTATATTTTTGTCTGCAAAATATATCAATAATGCAACACATAATGTCACCATCATTAATGTATAGCTTAAAATTTGTATAAATATGAAATTCTGTCTGTTTTCAGGAAATACACTGCATGGATATTTATGG